>JASPKZ010004725.1:37500-68547 GCA_030220185.1 Diploptera punctata | reverse complement strand
GTGAAATATGTGCTAATCCCTTGAATATGCAGTTATATGCACTATACAATTTTGCCAATTGATTCCAAATGGCATGAAACGCATTTTCCTGTTGCATGCATATGTTTATCTTTGAAGGAATAAAACATGCAAATATGCAGAATTCCTCTCTCTAGTCATTAGCAATGCAATTCAAAGCTGGTCATGAAAAGACCGATTGTTTAATTAGGACAATTATTATTCTGACATTATTTTACACATCATGTATGTACTTCCCTTCGACGGAAGCTATACCAGCTCTGAAAGATAAAATCTGATTTTGATTTGAACGCCGACCTCGGATGCTGAAGCGCGTAGAAGCCATTATACATCGGAAGACTTTTTCAGCAAAACAAATTCAACATATAGTTCAGATAATAATTTATTGAGGAAATCGCACGAACGTGTTCTAGAATGAACTTTTTCCCTTCTTTTTTACATGTGTTTGGCATAAAAACATAGAAACGTGCTAAAAATAAGATTGTCAGACTTTTCAGTTATTTAGGATTTGAAATAAAGTATAGCTTATTAATACCATCGAGTTCTTCATCCTCTAAACATTTGATGGCGTATTTTTTACTAGAGCAGCCATCAAATCTTTAGTGGATGAAGAAGGCCTACAACTCAATGGTATTAATAAGCTGTTAGTTTATGCTGATGATGTAGTACTATTGGCCGATAGCGAGGAGATACTAAAGGACAACACGCACACACTATTGAGTAACACTAAGAAATTAGGACTGGAAGTAAATATCAATAAAACTAAATATATGATCACACGTAGAAATACATTATATAATGGAAATTGACAGTTAATGACAAATGAGGGAAACTTTGAGGAAGTGGCTAAATTCAAATACCTAGGAACAATAATTACAAATAGGATTGAGATGCACAAATAAATTAAACATAGGCTCAACTCTGGAAATGCGTGATATTATGCATTACTGAGACTCTTGATGTCCCAACTCCTTTCAAGAAAAGTTAAATTGAAGATATATAAAACTATTATTCTACCAGTTATATTATATGGGTGCGAAACGTGGACTCTTACTTTAAGAGTGGAAAGGAGATTACGAGTACTTGAGAATAGAGTTTATAAGAATTTTTTGGATCAAAGAGAAATGAACAGACAGGTGAATGGAGAAGACTACATAACAGTGAACTACACGATCTTTATAGTAAGCCAAATATAATAAGAACTGATCCATAGAAGACAACCAGACCACGGCCTATAAGCCCGGAAGACGAACCAAATATGGATCAAGACGCCGGCCGTGAGAGCCTACAATTATATATAATAAGAACTGTTAAGACTCATGGACTGCGATGAGCAGGACATGTGGCACGAATGGGGAATGAAAGACATGCGTGGAAGCTTCTTGTAGTTAAACCAGGAGGAAAACGCCCAGAAAAGTTAAATTGAAGATATATAAAACTATTATTCTACCAGTTATATTATATGGGTGCGAAACGAGGACTCTTACTTTAAGAGTGGAAAGGAGATTACGAGTACTTGAGAATAGAGTTTATAAGAAATTTTTTGGATCAAAGAGAAATGAACAGACAGGTGAATGGAGAAGACTACTTAACAGTGAACTACACGATCTTTATAGTAAGCCAAATATAATAAGAACTGATCCATAGAAGACAACCAGACCACGGCCTATAAGCCCGGAAGACGAACCAAATATGGATCAAGACGCCGGCCGTGAGAGCCTACAATTATATATAATAAGAACTGTTAAGACTCATGGACTGCGATGAGCAGGACATGTGGCACGAATGGGGAATGAGAGACATGCGTGGAAGCTTCTTGTAGTTAAACCAGGAGGAAAACGCCCAGTTGGTAGAGCAAGAATGAGGTGGGAGAATAACATTAACTATGATTTGAGAGGAGTAGATTTTACAAGGAATGATTGGTAAATATTAGCTCAGGATAGGGATGTATGGAGAGCTTATGTCCGCGCGGCCATGAACCTACGGGTTCGATAGTGCCAGTGAGTTAGTTAAGATATAGCTTATAGTGTGAGTAGCGGATATTCTGAATATCGAAAATATCAATAACATTGGTGATGATGAAGTTATCGTTTTATTAGAGGGAACATTTTGGTACGTATAGAAAGTTGTTTATGTTGGTCTTCCTTTTCAACCCTCAAACGTTATACACGACCTGTTGTAGCACCCCATTGTGAACTACAAATTAATCAACTCAACAAGAATATATCATGCACTAACATCAAACGATTTTTAAGTAATTGATTTCTGTTCTCTGCATGACCGATTCATTGATTTTCATTACAATCGACTAATGGCATTTCATTGCAGTCATTTTTCGTGAAATTTATATTGTTTATGTGTCTAGATTTATCACAAGTGTGTAATGAAAACAAATTTTACAAACCGTTGTATTATCATCATCATCCGGTATCATGCAACTGCCGCCGTCTTCCGGAAACCAAACACCATTCCTCTCTGTCCATCTATTGATCTTGCCCCATTCCTCTGATATTCATAACTGCTTGTACCCCTTCTATCCAAGTTTTCTTCGGTCTTCCTCTCTTCCTCCTTTTCATTGGGATCCATTCCATAACCATTTTTGGCAATCTTTGCTCTGGAATTCTTTTGACATGGCCATACCACTGTAATCTTTTCTTTTCTATAATATCTATGATGTCCCGGCTCCTCTTGTACACCCATAATTTCCCTTATTTCTTTATTTCGTATTCTATCCATTCTAGATTTTCCAGCTGATCTTCTTAAAACATCCATTTCTGTACTTAAAATTCTTTTCATTCCCCAGGCAGGAATTTGCCAGACTTCAGCACCATATGTTAAAATTTTTCTTGATTGCCGGCAGAAATAGATGCCCCTACGCCTGTTTCAGCCTTACTGCATTCATCAACTCTTGCGCTCTGAACTATGGTTTGATATATTTGTAATTTTCTATTTTTTGTAATATTTTTGCTCCACCAAACAGAGTTTAAAGCATTTATTGCTTGTTTTGTTTGTGCGATTCTATTTTTAATTTCCACTGTGTTATCGCCTGAATGGTCTAATTTTGTTCCTAAATAAGTTGTATTAAATGATGCAATAATTTACTAATTATGTCATTACGGTGCACCATACATAAAAACTGTTCCTAGATTCTGTAAACAAGTCAATTTTACTGGTAACTGGTTGTAAATAAATGTAATAATTTAATTGAAAATTAATAATTAATTGATAAAATTTAAATTTAATAATGTTGCCTCTGTGATGCGTAAGGAAAATGTTTCTAGAACCGTGAAAAAATATGTTCGTTACTTACTTACTTACTCACTGGCACTATCGAACCCGTAGGTTCATGGCCGCACGGACATAAGCTCTCCATACATCCCTATCCTGAGCTAACGCTTTCCAATCATTCCCTGTATAATCTACTTCCCTCAAATCATAGTTAATGTTATTCTCCCACCTCATTCTTGGTCTACCAACTGGGAGTTTTCCCTCTGGCTTTCCTACAAGAAGCTTCCATGCAAGTATTTCATTTCCCATACGCGCAACATGTCCTGCCCGACGCAGTCGTATATCTGGCTTCCTATAAAGACCATTAGTTCATTGTTATGTAGTCTTCTCCGTTCATCTGTCTGTTCATCTCTCTTTGGACAAAAATTTTCCTCAGGACTTTATTCTAAAATACTCGTAATCTCCTTTCCTCTCTTAAAGTAAGAGTCCATGTTTCGCATCTATATAATATAACAGGTAGAATAATAGATTTATATATTTTCAGTTTAACGTTTTTTGAAAGGAGTTGGGACATCAAGAGTCTCTGCAATGCATAATAGCACGCATTTACAGAATTGAGCCTGTTTAATTTCTTTGTGTATCTCATTCCTATTTGTGATCATTGTACCTAAGTATTTGAATTCAGCCACTTCCTCAAAATTTCCCTCATTTGTCATTAGCTGTCCATTTCCATTATATAATGAATGTCTACGTGTGACCATATATTTAGTTTTATTGATATTTACTTCTAGTCCTAATTTCTTAGTGTTAGTCAATATGTTCGTTATTAAATGTAATTTTAATATGTAAAAATGATTATAAAAACCCCTCAATAAAAACTGCAGTTAAAATAGGCCTAAATACTATTAAATATTAAGTCTGAATGAGTTAAATAAAATAAGAAATGCGCACAACGTGCAAAGAAGATAGTTCTGAGTCACTGCAGAGTTTCAACAACGATTCTGATCTCATCCTACAGTTTAACACATGACATTTCTCTCACTGTTCGCCACATCTATATTTCCCAATATAAATAAAATAAGAAATGCGCACAACGTGCAAAGAAGATAGTTCTGAGTCACTGCAGAGTTTCAACAACGATTCTGATCTCATCCTACAGTTTAACACATGACATTTCTCTCACTGTTCGCCACATCTATATTTCCCAATATAAATAAAATAAGAAATGCGCACAACGTGCAAAGAAGATAGTTCTGAGTCACTGCAGAGTTTCAACAACGATTCTGATCTCATCCTACAGTTTAACACATGATATTTCTCGCACTGTTCGCCACATCTATATTTCCCAATATAAATAAAATAAGAAATGCGCACAACGTGCAAAGAAGATAGTTCTGAGTCACTGCAGAGTTTCAACAACGATTCTGATCTCATCCTACAGTTTAACACATGACATTTCTCTCACTGATGTTGAGTGATTCCGGGTTCTGTGGCCGTGGTCCATAGTTGGTGTTGATACCAGACGTTTCGCCCTCAACTGCGGAGGGCATCTTCAGTGGCGAGTGCTTCTAGGCGTGTTTCCTGGTCGGAAGCTCTACTTAGAGTGAACGCTGCGGGTGTTGTATTGATACTAGTGGTGGGAGCAGGGTGAGCGGGCGTGGCTCTTGCTGATTGGCTAATGGTCGTCTCCTTGTTGTCCCTAGTGTTGATGCATTTATTTTCTAGTGTACGGTACCAGGCCTTAGACAGTTTAATACCTTCCTCTTTAAACTGTCTAAGGCCTGGTACCGTACACTAGAAAATAAATGCATCAACACTAGGGACAACAAGGAGACGACCATTAGCCAATCAGCAAGAGCCACGCCCGCTCACCCTGCTCCCACCACTAGTATCAATACAACACCCGCAGCGTTCACTCTAAGTAGAGCTTCCGACCAGGAAACACGCCTAGAAGCACTCGCCACTGAAGATGCCCTCCGCAGTTGAGGGCGAAACGTCTGGTATCAACACCAACTATGGACCACGGCCACAGAACCCGGAATCACTCAACATCATGATTACCGGCCGTGAAAGCCTGCATTCAACTATTTCTCTCACTGTTCGCCACATCTATATTTCCCAATATAAATAAAATAAGAAATGCGCACAACGTGCAAAGAAGATAGTTCTGAGTCACTGCAGAGTTTCAACAACGATTCTGATCTCATCCTACAGTTTAACACATGATATTTCTCGCACTGTTCGCCACATCTTGCACACACGCAGTCTGGGCCGGGCTCGTTCATTCTTTTTTTTTTAATCTTTCAGATTTGTTTGTAATTTAAATGTTTTGTATCGTTTTTACATTAACAATTTTTCACATACTTTTAAAATAACTTAAATTCAAATGATTATAACCTAATTACTTAGTTCCTTACTCACTGGCACTATTTAACCCGTAGCTTCATGACCTCGCGCACATAAGCTCTCCATACATCCCTATCCTGAGGTGTTTTCCAATCATCCCCTGTATAATCTGCTTCCCTGAAATCATAGTTAATGTTATTCTACCACCTCATTCTTGGTCTACCAACTGGGCATTTTCCTTCTGGTTTTCCTACAAGTAGCTTCCACGCACGTATTTCATTCCCCATACGTGCAACATGTCCTGTCCATCGCAGTGTAGGGGACTTAACTATTTTTATTATATCTGGCTTCCTATAAAGACCATGTAGTTCACTGTTATGTAGTCTTCTCCATTCACCTGTCTGTTCATCTCTCTTTGGTCAAAATATTTCGTAAGTACTTTATTCTCAAATCTCGTAATCTCCTTTCCTCCCTTAAAGTAAGAGTCCATGTTTCGCATCCATATAATATAACTGGTAGAATAACAGTTTTATAATTATAAAAAATAATAGTAAAATCAGGTCTGAAATGATAGAGTTATTTCACGATGTTTGGGCATACATTATACACAGGTTTTTTATTTATGATTTTCGGTGCATTTTGTTTGTCTGGTTTTATAATATTTAAATATATATATTATAGTAGTAATATACCCTTTCCGCCTCTCATTGTGACCCGGGATCCTCCTCCTATAGGGAAGTATCTTAACCATGCTAATTTAGTTCGCTTTTTATTGTATCGATGTCAGTGAGTGGCACGGGGTCAGCGTTCCGCTTTAAGGAGACCTGTGGTAGAAACAATATATTACTAGGATGGATAAACGTGCGCTAAAAATTTACAGAGGCCTCTTTATTCAGGGCTGTGGTTCTCTTACTAGTCTGAAAATCTTCGGATTCGAGACCGACGGCTTAAAGTCCCTCCGGAGGAATTGTCCTTCGGATTATTCCATCCTAAAAACATCTGTCGACCCCGGCCGGGTTTGTACCCGCGACCCTCGGAACTTGAGGCAAGGAGCTTAACCACTAGTGCACCGCAGCTGGCTACATTTTATAAAGTTAATAACACTGGTCAACATGATTTGTGTCTCATGAGTACCAATGGTTGTACTTAATGCAGTTTTTTATAGTGTTTTCAAATATGTATTCGGAATTTCTCCATCACCCACAGTTTTTTTTTATTTCAATTTCAATTAATGGATTTAAATAACTATTTTTTTAATGAACGTTTTTTTTTTCGTCTATTTATCATCTTGGCGCAGTGAGCGATGAGCACGGGGAACACTTTCATCAGGAGATTTCAGCTGGAAAAGAGATATCAAGGCAATGGAATCCTAATATGCTGGCCGATTATTGTTGGACCATCAAGATAGATGCTCCACAGACGGAATATGGCAGAAAATCGTCATTTCTTACTTTCTAGGTGAGTCCGAATGTTCGAATATTGTGTAGTTAGGAATGTAGAAAATATTAAAGTGTTTGAAATTATAAATGCCTGTCTCTCGGAAACGTTGCGTGATGAAGAAGAACAGATATCATATTTGAATTCAGGAGAAAAAAATACTATCAGAATCACATATTTTTCTTTCTGAGACAAAAAAAGTTTATTTTTTGTTGCTCTGTGTTATTAAATTATGATAGAAGACAAAGCAATCGGAATTTAAGGCTGGAAGTTTTCAAACGCGAGTGTCCCCAGTTTCCAGGTCTCGTAGTTAATATTCTTGTTTACCGAGCAGCGGGTTAAATACGCCTTGGACATGCAGATTTTCCTCTGAAGAGAACTACCTACATTCAGTCATGCTGTGGGCGTGTGAGAACGTCTTTGCCTGCGATGCCTATATGTGCAAATAAAGGGGGTTTCAAAAGTCTCAAAGGCTTTTATCATAAGTAGTAGTAGTAGTAGTAGTAGGACTTTATTAGACAAAAAGTAAGATATTTACAATATTATTTACAAATATGGGTCGCACGGGCAGTAAGCCGTACGTGCTGTTGACAGTCCGTTACAATAAAGTAATAATTGGTACTAGTGTAAAGAAAAATAAACAAATACAGCAATAACATTACAATTAAATAAAGAAAACACAATAAAACTATTACCATTAAATAATAACACAATAGCATTATTCACTAAAAACATTAACATACAATTACATAAAGAAAACACAATAATATTACAATTAAGTAATAACAAATAGCAATAACATTACAATTACATAAAGAAAACACAATAATAATATTACAATTAAATAATAACACAACAGCATTATACACTAATTAATTTATATATAATTGTTAATAATTAATGGTATTGCATTTTGATAACATATATTTATTCATGAATGAGTGTTAAGTAATGCCACGAATGATTTGCAAATTATCGATGAATTCACAACTCACGAAGTGAGGAGTGAATTTATCTAGAGAATTTGGAAATCAAGAGTGGCATTTGTTAGGACTATTTAACGAATAAAATTAAGCCGTTTACTCACAAATCATTATTTAAATATAGTTATTTTAAAATATTTATATATTTAATGTAAACGGCGATGTTTGAAAACAAATGAGAAACGTTTGTTATGCTTCAATATTCTACATCACTGCAACTAGATCATATTTATTGCCAACTAGAATCACAATATTGTAACAATGCGTCCTAGTGGAGAAAAAATGAAACACATGAAACTGTTTGTAACCAGCATTATAGGTTATTAATTAATTTCTGATGTGCTATGATGTAAATATGTCAATTATATTTTTCTGGAATGTAAATACCTGGGAAATAATACGTTTAAGAAAGTGCAAACAGTGGTTTTTTTGTGGTATAATCAATTGCTACGAATGTTTTTCTATCATAACTCGCAAGCAGTATCTGGTTACACTCGTGCAATATATATACAATTTGGGAGCCACTTGATAAAATGAAAGTGATAAAATTGAGGTGAAAAAGACTGTGATTGGTTGAAAATCAAAATTCATTGAAGTGTGATTGGTAATTGACTCCCATTTCAGGCATGAGTTAGCCTAGATAAACTTGCTATATTCTAGCTCCTTGTTATGGTATCTATTAAATGAACTAACTAATTAACTTAATGGCACTATCGAACCCGTAGGTTCATGGCCGAGAGGATAAGCTCTCCATACAATCCTATCCTGAGCCAAGGTTTTCTAATAATCCCCTGTATAATCTACTTTCCTGAAATCATAGTTAATTTTATTCTCCCACCTCATTCTTAGTCTACCAACTGGGCGTTTTCCCTCTGGTTTTCCTACAAGAAGCTTCCATACACGTCTTTCTTTCCCCATTCGTACCACATGTCCTGCCCATCGCAGTCTACGAGACTGTTCTTATTATATCTGGCTTCCTATAAAGACCATGCAATTCATTGTTATGCAGTCTTCTCCATTCACCTGTTTGTTCATCTCTCTTTGGTCCAACAACTTTATTCTCAAAAACTCGTAATCTCCCTTCCTCCCTTAAAGTAAGAGTCCATGTTTCGCATCCATATAAGTGACAGAATAATAGTTTTATATATTTTCAGTTTAATGTTTTTTGAAAGGAGTTGGGAAGTCAAAAGTCTCTGTCTGCGTATGTATTAAATATTTATTTTATTTAACTGTTTTTTCATCTTCTTCTTCTTTTTCTTCTTCACAGTTAAGCTTATTTACTAGCCTGTTCCGGCTCCAAATTGCTGCTCTTTCCATCTTTTCCTTGGTCTTCCCAACTTCTTGTTCCTCGTGGTGAATAGTTGTAAGCTGCTTTGGTATTCTATTCTCAGTCATCCTTGCCAAGTGTTCTTTCCAGTTAGTTCTGTATTTCACTATTGTTGTGTTTAATTCCTCTACTTCTAGTTGTCTTATTTCTGTGTTGTTTTTTGTCTGTTCTTTGATATCCTGCTATTGGCCTGAGGAATTTCATTTCAGCAGCTTGTATTCTGGCAGATTGTTGTGTTGTCACTGTCCATGTTTCGGATCCGTAAGTAATAATAGGCACTGCCATTGTCTTGTATAATTTCATTATGGAATCTTTCTTGGCTTTATTTTGAAAGTTCTTTTTAGTGTTCCTGTTATATAATTAAACTTATTTAGTTTGTTATTTATATCTGTTTCCGCTGTGTATGATATTTCACAACCTGGGAAGTTATATCTTACCACTTGTTCTATTGGTTTATTTTCTAATATTATCTTTGTCCGAACTTGAGTTATTTCATAGAATGGATATAATTAAACATAGTTTGGTATAATACTGAGTGGATCGCGGCACGAAGCATTTCTAATCTTATCGAGTGTAAATTTCGTAGTTAGGATGAACTGGATTGTGAAAGTAAAAAGTGGTTGAAAAATCTCCCTGAGGAGTAGTTCGGCACATATTTACGTGTTTTATTTTATTTGACGATAGTTCTTAACAGTTAAGGTTGTTATTGTCGCAATTAAAACCTGGGCATAAAAGGGTAAGAACATTTGCTCACAGGTCTCTTATTTCAGGCCTGATGTTCTTTTAAAGCTCCATGGTATGACAGGGATAGTAGGACCAAGGTTTAGAAGCGGGTTGCTGACCTCACATTCACATGTTTGTACGATCATCCATCAGTATGGGAGTCAGCATGACGGTCCCCCATCCGTTATAGCTGGGTTTTCTTAACCAAAAGCCACTATTTTTAAAACTACACAAATTTCTCACGATGCTGTGTGGGCATCGGTCCCATACTGGACGAAATTCCATGAGACATTTCTTTCTCAAGGGGATTCGAACCCCATGACACAAGACTTTGCCCGACGGCCTGAAGTTACTGTATGTACCGTAAATCTACGCCACGGGACTGACTCAGAACATTAAATCGATGGAATCCGTACTCAGGACTTCTGTATCATGCAGTTCCCATCGACCCCGGCTGGGTTTGAACCAGCGCACCCAGGAATCTGAGGTAAGCATAGTTCACTCGGACGACGTACATGTTAGTATTTACTTACTTCAAATTTATGGAATTCAACATTATTTTTAAAATGAATGATGCCAACATTTATTTTGTTCTTTAAAAAAGTCCTTACAAAATAAATATATTATCATTTGAACAAGTTTTTCTATCACTCATGGATTAGAAAACACAAATATCAAATGGTCTACTTTCTATCTACCTCTGCCAATACCACCTAGTGTTAGGGTCTTGTCAAAATGTTGTGTCTTTCGTTCTCGTCCTGGTTGCCAGGTACAACATTACCCCCCTAAACAACGTTTAAAATAATGAAGTTATAAGGTATAGTCTATACAGGATTAGTCTAAATTCCCCCTTACAGAGTTTGACGATTAATAGAGGGGACCAGGACATTTAAATTTAACATAGGAACCCATGTCCGGAAACACTGTTTACATACAAAATACCACTACAACACATGTTGTTCTCTCCAACTCCTGCTGCTTGTTAACCTCTTACAAGAAGGGTTCGATGTGACGACCACCAACTTCAATACAGATGCGGTACTCCGTACCAAGTTCTCGTAGACACGATCACTAATCCCTGGTCCTCCAACATCCGCCGCAGCCATAGCTCGTACTAGCAGGTCTTCCTCGGATTCTACAGGGGTCTCGTACATTAAGGTTTTCATGTGACCCCAGACATAGAAGTCTAGCGGGGTCAATTCGGGAGAATGTGTAGGCCAAGCAATAGGGCCTGCCATTGCACCGAGCATCGCCGTACAATAACATCACGTCTGCATGGATAACAGCAACACAGTACGTACACCTTGTGAAGGATTACTACTGTACTGTGCAGGTACAAACGTCTCTGGGCGGATCACAAACTCAACTGAACAGCACGTAAACAGACTTGCAGTGGACATAAATCATTAGCATGGAGAAGGATGATTAGGTGAGCGAGGAATGTCATATGGACTATTTACCCGTTTAAGGAGTAAGCGAAGTTGTTGACGGAGAGCGCTGCAGTCGTGTTTATGCAGGAATAGAACACGTGACACTGCTATCTATGAGTGCAGAGGGAAATGGGACGTGGGACGGTGACAGTATACACTGCCTTATGTGACGTCACGTGTAGCAACAAACAGAGCTTCGTATTTCTTCCGCCTGCAGAGATATTTTGTATGACCTTAACCAAGACTGTCCTAGTGAGTGGCGCCGAAAAAAGCGTATGTAGTGATTTGCGTGTAGCGGAAAATTGACACGTTTTCAGACACGAGTTCCTATGCTAAACTTAATTGTCTTGATCCTCAAACTCTGTAAGGGGAATTTTGACTCACTCTGTATAACAATCTTGTCAACAGAAAGAGAATGAGAGATAAGTGAGAATGTAAACAAGCAATAAAAGCTGAAGACCGTATCATACAAACAAATGCATGTTGTTTCTGTTCACTTGTTTGTTGATTAGACTGGAAGACCACGTGATTATTCAGCAGAAAGAAATGCAACCAATCCGAGGAAGATGCATTGGTTTGTGTGGTTATATTATTCATGCATGTTTAGCGTTGATTTATTAAAAAAAATAGGTTAATAGAAAATTTAAAAAGTCGACTGTAATGTTGGATCAATGCCACAACGATACTGATGATGGTTTATTCATTGCGTTATCGTAAGTAATGCCACAAGTGATTTCCAAATTATCGTAACTTCACGACTCACGAAGTGAGGAGTGAATTTATCTAGAGAATGAGTGGCATTGGTTAGGAATATTTAAACGAATAAAATTAAGCTGTTTACTCACAAATCATTATTAAACTATAATTATTTTAAAATATTTATATATTTAATGTAAACGGCGATGTTTGAAAACAAATGAGAAACGATTGGTACGCTTCATTTGTTTCTTTTGTTCATCACTGCAACCAGATCATACTATTTATTGCCAAAGGAACGCAATATTGTAAGAATGCACCC
The DNA here is from genome assembly GCA_030220185.1 of Diploptera punctata. Taxonomy (NCBI): domain Eukaryota; kingdom Metazoa; phylum Arthropoda; class Insecta; order Blattodea; family Blaberidae; genus Diploptera; species Diploptera punctata. The sequence goes on along the minus strand of JASPKZ010004725.1, from coordinate 56,037 downwards.
TCCATCCATCCATAGTAATTCTTCCCGAGGGCAGGTCCTTCACTGCAATCATAGCATTTTCATGCTATGCTTGCAGCTTTACTAGGGAATTGTGTAGGTGTGGTAGCTTCCCGTTGCTTTCCACACCGGTGAAGGATGATGGTGATGATGATAATGATAAGGATGATGATGATGGCCATATGCTTTCGGGGACCGTTTGGGCCTTAAAATTTTCCTGACATTCGTCTTACAGGTGAGGAAAAACCCCGATAAAAACCTCACCCAGAAAAACTGCCCCGACCGGGGATCGAACCCGGGCCCGCTGCGTGAGAAGGCAGCACGCTACCGAGACCACAGCGGTGGACTTTTGCATAATAGTTCTTTAAAAAGAAAGAAATATGCACAATCGTACTATTGGCAGTTATTTGATCTTTACAACCCCTAAACTAAAAATATAAAGAGGGTGAATACTGGGTAGGCCAACAATATTTTGCCTTGTGTGTGTGCACTTTTACAGAATGGCTTCTAATTCGCGATCAAGAAAAAATAGTGAAATTTGGGGTTTCTTCGCCGATTTAGGCGATGGTAAAGCAAAGTGTAACTTTTGTTCTAAACACAGTTTAATTCAGGGGACGGGATGCTTTTAAACGTGTACGGCATATTCGCTCTAAATGTTTAGCAAGGTAAGAGTTTTACTAAATTTTGCAACAGCTTTTTGTAAACCTAATAAGTTATGTTGTTTTAAAAACTTGGATAAAATGGATTTTTATTAAATACTTTCGGAATTCCAGTAAATAAAATGTGATTGTAATATTAGACTACATTAGATTTGTAGCGTTAGTAATGCCGTAGATCAAAAGGATAATCCCTGACTAATGCTGCGTATGAGTGATGACGTAAGCAAGATGCCGTAATGTACTAAATGAATGCACGTGTCGAATGTTGAGAGTACTGAATATTTAAAGCCAGTCCACTCTGTCAAGGTAGTTCGTTCTTTGATACCACTTACTTACTTACTCACTGGCACTATTGAACCCGTAGGTTCATGGCCGCGCGGACATAAGCTCTCCATACATCCCTATCCTGAGCCAATGCTTTCCAATCATTTCCTGTATAATCTACTTCCCTCAAATCGTAGTTAATGTTATTCTCCCACCTCATTCTTGGTCTACCAACTGGGCGTTTTCCTTCTGGCTTTCCTACAAGAAGTTTCCATGCACGTCTTTCATTCCCCATACGCGCAACATGTCCTGCCCATCGCAGTCTATGAGACTTAACTGTTCTCATTATATCTGGCTTCCTATAAAAATCATGTAGTTCATTGTTATGTAGTCTTCTCCATTCACCTGTCTGTTCACCTCTCTTTGGTCCAAAAATTTTCCTAAGAACTTTATTCTCAAATACTCGTAATCTCCTTTCCTCCCTTAAAGTAAGAGTCCATGTTTCGCACCCATATAATATAACTGGTAGAATAATAGTTTTATATATTTTCAGCTTAACGTTTTTTGAAAGGAGTTGGGACATCAAAAGTCTCTGCAATGCATAATTGATACCACTTCCTTCATCTAAAACACTTCACTCTTCAAAGATAGTTCGTTCTTTGATATCACTTCGTTCATCTAGGGCACTTCACTCTTCCAAGGTAGTTCGTTCTTCTATGTAACTTCACTCAGGCGGGATAGTTCGTTCCTCTATGGCAGTTCACTCTGGCAAGATAGTTCGTTCCTCTCAGACACACACTGCGGCACGAACGATATGGATGACGCAGGAAAGAGGCGGGAACGTGCACAGGTCGATGGGCGGAGAAATGTAGAGTAATCAACGAATGGGCGAAAATTGATTTGGAGTGAGACATCTAGAGCTTGAAATAAAAAGTAAATTTCAATTTTAAGTAGCAGTAGTGAACTCTGAACTGGCAGTTCACTAAAAGTGAGTAACGTTTTGACACTTCACAGTAGTGAATCGTTCTTTTTAAACGACTTACTCTCGAATTACCCATAACTAATGTCATACATAGGCCCACTTTCAAATAAAATATCTAAACACTTTAAAAAGTTGAACATTAATGTGGCATTTAAAACTAATAAAACTTTACAAAATATAATAAAAAACAACAAAACCAAAATAAAAAAAGAAAAAAATATCAGGTGTATATAAATTGAAGTGTGGCACATGTGACAATGTCTATATAGGACAAACTGGTAGACCTTTTATATCTCGGATAAAGGAACACATGAGAGCATATAACAGAAAATTAGAATATTTAAAATATGCTACCCACCTATTCCAATTTAATCATTGTTTCGATCCAAATTTTGAAATTTTACATTTTTGTGATAAGAGTAAGAAGTTGGACCTTTTGGAGGCTGTAGAAATTAATACATTGAAAAGTAGTAATAAACTGTTAAATTCTCAACTTGATTGGAATGAATCGCCTTTGTTAAATTTAAAAAAATTAAATAAATTATTGTTGTATTGTTGCTTAGATCAGTTGATATGTGCTATAATAACACAATTCATACTTTGTTAACATGTCTGAAGAAGGTACAGTGTACCGAAACAGCTGTCACTGAATTATATCTTAATAAATGTGAAAATCAAATAAAACTAAGTTTTATTTTTATTTAATTAATGTAACTTATTTGTTTACAATTAGTTATTAATTTATTAAGTTCATATTATGAAAACAAAAGCTGTACCGTAGTCTTTAAATCTTGTAAATGTAAATAATTATTTAAAATATTGTAATATGAATGTGCCTGTCTCTATTCAGTTCTGGGATCTCTGAAATGTCAGTCTGATTCTCCAGTTTGTTGGCTGAAAGATGTCTGTCTGTTCTTTAGTAGGCCTATACACTCGAAGAATGAAACAATGTTTTTTTACTCCTAACGTATTCACATTGATACGCAGCCCTTGTATACTGCAGGCTGTTTCTGATCCTGGAATTATACTATTTCATAGCAAAACTAAACATAAAATAAAATGACTAAACTGAATTTTAAATCCGGACGATCAGTACATACGATATATTACATTAAAATCAGTACCTTTTAATTAAAAAATGACGTGGACAGCAGTATCGCTAAAAGGAATAAATACAATCATATGACAAGTGAGCTATGTGCACATTTTTCTTTCTCTTACGATTATTGTTCTCGTTCATTTGGTTACTTTTTGTAAATCCATACACATTATTATACGTATTGATAACTAGCTAATGCCCGGCGTGCGTTGCTACGCCTAAATAAATGAAAATTAATGTGCTTTTATGTTTGGTTGAATACGTAAAAGGAAAACTAATTATACATCTATATTTTTTAGATATACCCGTGCTGATTACCCGGCGTTGCCCGGGAATCTACTTATCCCGATCTTCTTGACATAAATAACCAGAAATACAAAAATTAATGTGTGTTATGTTTAGTTAAATAAGTGAGAGAAAAAAATTTATAATAATGATAATAATAATAATGATAATGATAATGATTAAAATATATATACAGTCAATTTGCCCATTTCACCAATTAATGTTTAAAAAGGTCAACAAGTTTCCACAGCCAAGCTGTCATTCTCAAGACCAGATATTGACTGAAGACAAAATTGATAATAAATAAATAAACAAATTCAGTTAAAAAACAAACTACGTCACATGACGCAACATTCATAAGTAAACAATAAAACATAATAAAACTAATCCTCTTTTGTTTCAATTACAGAAAAGAGGGCGCTGTACGGAATAGGGCCCTTGTCTTTATTCATGATTTTATTCTTATTTTTATAAATTTACAAACTTTCAAGGACGTCAAGGAATTTGAAATCAATGACCGAACGAATCAGCCTAAGGTTACTTTTATTGATAGCATGACCGTAATCAGAAATATGCTGGGCAACCCCAGATTTTTCAATTCTGTTAAGTCTAAAATGGGCAATATGTTCGTTAAATCTAGTTAAAATGGATCTTCTGGTCTTTAATTGAAACAAAAGAGGATTAGTTTTATTATGTTTTATTGTTTACTTATGAATGATTGCGTCATGTGACGTAGTTTGTTTTTAACTGAATTTGTTTATTTTATTTATTATCAATTTTGTCTTCAGTCAATATCTGGTCTTGAGAATGACAGCTTGGCTGTGGAAACTTGTTGACCTTTTTAAACATTAATTGGTGATGAAATGGGCATATTGACTGTATATATATTTTAATATTTGATCACCAAGAAGATCACTTGTGTATTAATGATGATAATAGTAATAATAATAATAATAATAATAATAATAATAATAATAATAATAATTTTTTAATTGGCTTTATTCAGTATGCCCCATACTCAATAATAATAATAATAATAATAATAATAATAATAATAATAATAATAATAATAATAATAATAACAATATAATAATAAACATAATAATAAATAATTAATAACAGTAATAATAATGATGATGTTGATAATGATAATGATGATAATGATAATAATAATAATAATAATAATAATAATAGTAGTATTAATAATAGTAATAATAATATATTTATTTTACCTGGCAGAGTTAAGGTATTAAGACCTTGTCTGCCACTCAACCATGTTTTTAAAAAAATACAAAAAATAGTCTTACATCTAAATTACAATGAACATAAACGTTTACATGTTAATAAGGTAGCTTCGTCAAGAAATTCTCTTCTTGGGAGCACCTATGTCTCTATGAGGTACGGCTATATACATATAATACGTGCCATGATATAATACAGGGTTCTTCATTTATAACCTAACGGGCACACGGCATTTTGTCAGTGCGCTGGTGGGTGTCATACAGCCGGCTTTGCTCCTACATAATCTCCGCGCGTAAAGCATGTATTAAAATCTTACCTTATAGAAAATGCTGGAAATGTATCCATTGCAATTGAATTCTTTTCTGTAGTTTTGGAGTTGTTGAATCATTTTGTAGCACTCTTTAATTTGTATTGACTTCATTTTGTGTGAATTTATTGCATATATTGCTGCCTTAGAATGAGAGAGTATGACAGCATTTTGAAATTTATTTATTCTGTATAGTAATTGTTGGAGTGAAATATGAATAGCCGTTACTTCCGCATCAACATTTGTTGTGTGGTATCCTGCTGGTTGATAAAATGAAAATAATGCACTGTAATTCCTAACATTGTACTGAGTTAGTTGTAATTTCAAATGACATGCCGAACTACACATAAAGCATTAAGGGGGGTGACGGGTGAAATTTCTATTTTCTACAGTTTTTAAGCTACACACTTGATGTTTTGTACACACATTCACGCCATAGCAGGTAATATTATATTAAAGCTTCATCCTTCTAAGCTTACAGGTTTTTGAGTTATTGAAGAAAATCCATTTAAAAATTTGCATATTAAAATTTTTAACAAGTCCCATAATTTTTAAGTAACATTTTTTAAATCTTTTTCTACGCGACCACTGACTTGTTTAGAACAGCACTGTGCAGTGACGTTTCTATACCACCGCTGTGGTCTCGAGGTAGCGTGCTGCCTTGTCACGCAGCGGGCCCGGGTTCGATCCCCGGTCGGGGCAGTTTTTCTGGGTGAGTGTTTTTATCGGGGTTTTTCCTCACCTGTAAGACAAATGTCAGGAAAAACTATAAGGCCCAAACGGTCCCCGAAATCATATGGCCATCATCATCACCATCATCCTTCACCGGTGTGGAAAGCAACGAGAAGCTACCACACCTACACAATTCCCTAGTAAAGCTGCAATCATAGCATGAAAATGCTATGATTGCAGTGAAGGACCTGCCTTCGGGCAGAATTACTATGCATGGATATTCTTCTTGTATCTTGTAAGCCCATGTTTCCCTTAACAGAGATTTAGGCGCTCTCCCCCTACAGGGAAGAATTTGAACCATACTAATTTATATAATTGTATGCTTTCACGGCCGGCGTCTTGATCCATATTTGGTTCGTCTTCCGGGCTTATAGGCCGTAGTCTGGTTGTCTTCATACTCGACGTTTCGTCTACTGCTGCGGTAGACCTCATCAGGAGATACTGCGTGCTCTCTGTGAACTCTTCAACAGTCGGCAGCAGAGTGTTGAGGAGTTCACAGAGAGCACGCAGTATCTCCTGATGAGGTCTATCGCAGCAGTAGACGAAACTTCGAGTATGAAGACAACCAGACTACGGCCTATAAGTCCGGAAGACGAACCAAATATGGATCATACTAATTTAGTTACACTTGTTTTCGTATAGATGTCAGTTGAGTGGTCCGTGGTCAGCGTTCCGCCTCATACTGCCATCTAGGAAACCAAGATAGTACTAGGACGAGAAAATTGCGTAAATTTTGCTTAGAGGCCTTTTCATTCAGGCTTAAGGATCTTTTACGAGCCTGAAAATCTGCAGACTCGCTGACCTAACAGGGCACGTAGGTATGTCTTCAGTTCACGCCACATAACACAGTGGCTCAGGGACTGCACAATTATGACTAGTTTCCTAGTGTGAACCCAGCGCTGTGCCGAGTATGACTCAGAAGAAATGTGCGTTCAAGAGATGACTCATTTTTTTTGTCTAAGACTGTACATATCTGAAACTGAACTGTGCTCGACCATTTCTTGGTGTCAACTATCTGATATAGATTAACCGGGTTAAGCTAATAGGATATGAACCCAAGATCACAAACTCTACCGACTGAACAGTTTCACTACATTTTAAATAATTTACATGTAAGAACTGAATATTCGTATGCATAAATAACACTGGCCAAACATGATTTTTGTCTCATGAGCACCAATAGTTGTACTTAATGCAGTTTTTTATCGTGTTTTCAAATATGTATTCGGAATTTCTCCATCACCAACAGTTTTTTTTATTTCAATTTCAGTTAATGGATTTAAATAATTTTTCATAAAAGTTTTTTCGTCCATTTGTCCATTGTAAAATAAAACCAAATGAGCTAACTCAGGAGATTTCAGCTATGGAAAAGAGATATCAAGGCAAATGGAATCCTAAAATGCTGGCCGATTATTGTTGGACCATCAAGAGGGATGCTCCACAGGCGAAATATAGCAGAAAATCGTCATTTCTTACTTTCTAGGTGAGTCCGAATGTTCGAATATTGTGTAGTTACGAATGTAGAAAATATTAAAGTGTTTGAAATTATAAATGCCTGTCTCTCGGAGACCTTGAGTGATGGAGAAAAACCGATATCATATTTTAATTCAGGAGAAAAAATACTATCAGAATCACATATTTTTCTTTCTGAGACAAAAAAAAAGTTTATTTTTTGTTGCCCAGTGTAATCTATATGAAACGAATTTATGTTTTGTTTCAGGATTGAGAATTGATGTTAAGCGGCTGCCCGAATTCTACACTGAACCTCACTCAGATTCAGGATCGGTTCCCTTCACTCAAGAAGTTAACTGTTAGAGACTCCAATGTGAGTCGCCTGCTGCCATTTCAACGTGTCTCCGAGAAACTAAAAGTAAATACCAAAGTAGTTTTATGTCAGGTGTGTTCTGATTTGTTGGCTTCCAGGAAGCACTGCATCTGCATTTCGTATACTCAGGTCTTTTACTGGACATAAGGTCAATGTTTCTGGGCATGAGAGGGCATTTTAGAGAACCTCCCCCCCAAAAAAACTGTGTTAATGCATATATATATATATATATCATAATCCGCTTCAGGATAGAAATTGATCCCTCCATCTCGTCTTAGGTCTTCCTGGGTCTCTTCGCCCTGTGGGTCTGTAGTTCAATAGCTGCAGAGACAGTCTATTGTTTGGCATTCTAAGAAGGTGTTCATGCCAATTATTTTGGTATATTTCGATGGTTTCAGTTATTGCTGGTGTGTTGAGAGCTTCATTACGCATGCGGTCATAAAGCGTATAACCCGCTAAAGGTCTTAATAACTATTTCTGCAGCTACTATCCTATTTAATTTACCTGTAGTAAGAGTCCAGGTTTCAGAACCATAAAGTAGAGTTGGAAGAGCCATTCTTTTATACAATTTTAGAATTGTATCTGGGCGTAGCATATATATATATGATTATAGTATATTGCGATACAAGTGAGGTAAGCACTTGTTACTGATCGATAAAAAAGTATGAAAAAACGAGGGGCTTGCGCCGAGTTTTTTCAATTTTCAAGATCTGTTACGTGCTTACCTCATGTGTATTGCATACTATTTTTTGGTCGATGTGACTAATTTTTATTAAATATAGTAATAAATGAATTAAAATATTGGTTGGATGTGAATGACTTCTATGAGAAAGAAACATTTGGTGATCGTTGCTATGTAGCTTTTCATTTGTTTTATTATAAGCAAGGATTGTTGGCTGTGGAGACATTTTTATATGAGTACCGTGATTAGAATCTGTTGAAGCGATATTGAAGTCGGGCCGTCTACTAGCGGAGAAACAAATATGACAACATTGAACTTGAAGGAAATGGACAGTATGATGATCTTGATGAAGGTTTTCGGGCTGTAAGGCCGTGGTCGTGAGGCTTGTAGTTGAGGATGCCAGACGCAGTCTTTGGCGAATCGTCGGGGAACTGCAAGCCTCACGACCACGGCCTTACAGCCCGAAAACCTTCATCAAGATCATCATAGCAACTCCGGCCTTGAAAGTCTACGTGAATACAAAATGGACAGTGTTCGTCCAATAGCATTCAATAATTGTACTATCACATTCGATATATCAAAATAAATATTGCTACTATTATTTTACTTACCGCACGTGTGCTTTTCGAGTCGATATCCGCGTTGCGATTTATTTTGTTTGCATAGCAACCAGGTTAGATGTGGGAACGTTGACTTACTTCCAGTAACAACAATATTAGTAAGTATAAGAAATTAGTCACATCGACCAAAAATAAAGTTTTCTTGGGTTTTCCGCGTCTTGGACGCCAGAGGCCACTGACTCCGACGTTACGGCATGATCCCACATGTCATTATCAAGGAATGATAAGTTCGAGTCACAGGTTTAGGTCTTATATAATTAAACACACAGAGTTTTCGCTGTGGTCCGTTTCCGAATCCGTACACCCATCTAAGCGTCGACCACACTCCATGTTGCCCAACCGTGGTTTTCTTCATCCCCAGAACAGCGAAGAAGATATGAAGAAAACCACGGTTGGGCAACATGGAGTGTGGTCGACGCTTGGATGGGTGTGCGGCTTCCGAAACGGACCACAGCGAAAACTGAAGATGTTTCCTACATAAGAACTAAACCTTGGATGGGTGTACGGTTTTGGAAACGGACCACAGCGAAAACTCTATGTGTTTAATTATATAAGACCTAAACCTGTGACTCGAACTTATCATTCCTTGATAATGACATGTGGGATCATGCCGAAACGTTGGAATCAGTGGCCAGAGGCCGAACTTGAATTCATGACGCGGAAAACCCAAGAAAACTTTCTTAATCGCGCTTATATCCGCGAAAATCTGCAATATAACATATAAATATCCATATGCATCCATCCATAGTAATTCTGCCCGAGGACAGGTCTTTCACTGCAATCATGGCATTTTCATGCTATGCTTTGCAGATTTACTAGGGAATTATAGGTGTGGTAGCTTCCCGTTGCTCTCCACACCGATGAAGGATGACAAGGATGATGATGTTAGTCGCATGATTTTCGGGGACCGTTGGGCCCTAAGCTTCCTGATATTTGTCTTAGAGGCTAGGAAAACCCCCGAAAAAATTTCACGCAGGAGCCTGTACCGACCGGGAATCGAACCGGGTCCTCTGCGTGACAAGGCAGCACGCTACCTGGAGACCACAGCGATGGACAATTATCTACATGTCGATTAATAATATATAATAAGTATAGGCTACTCAAAATATAGGCGGAATGTGAAATACGACGGCGGTGGCTTTTAACAACGAACTTTAGGCTTAGTGACAATAATGTTTGTTTTACTTTAATATTAATTTGTCCATTTGGTTTGAATCGCTCTTTGTAAGTCACCTTGACACGTGCCTGCAGCAAAAAGAGTTGCCGATGCGTTAATAAAGGACACTAATTCTTCTAATGTACCGACTGGATCCGCGAATAAAGAAATGTTTAGCCGCGAATACAGGAACTGTGTCGCAATTTTTTAACCCACGAATAATGAAAACGCGAATATGGAGCTTTTACCGTTTACCATTTTCTTGACAACAACTGTAATGAGATTTAATAAAGGCTGACTTCACCTCCCAGTTCAATATGTGTAATAATCTGGAAAACATTTCTTGCTTCATTCCAGTAACACAAGCCTGTTAAAATTCAGCGAACAATTACGTGGACTATCTAACTCTTTCCCCAAATGGGAGTCAATGACCAATCACATTTCAATTATTTTTTATTTACAACCAATCACAGTCGTGTTTTGCCTAGAATTTACCAACTAAAGTTTATCATAATAAAGAAAGCACCTCCTTTTTAACATTCTGAATAGGTCATAGCATTATTTTACAGCGACTGACTCTCTAAGAAATACGGCTACCAGATTGTATATATAGTGCTTGAATATCAACACATAGCTCATGCGGGAGTTAATATGAAAACATTTGTAGCAATTGATTATACCACACAAAAAAAAGAAACCACTGTTTGCACTTTCTTAAATGTATTTTTTTTCCCCCAGGTAAAAACATTCCAGAAAAATATGATTGTCATATGTACATCATAGGACATCAGAAATGAATTAATATACAGTTTGATGTGTTTCATTATTTCTCCACTAGAGTACATTCTTACAATATTGCGTTCCTTTGGCAATAAATAATATGATCTGGTTGCAGTGACGAACAAAAGAAGCAAATGAAGCGTACCAATCGTTTCTCATTTGTTTTCAAACATCGCCGTTTACATTAAATATATAAATATTTTAAAATAACTATATTTAAATAATGATTTGTGAATAAATAGCTTAATTTTATTCGTTAAATAGTCCTAACAAATGCCACTCTTGATTTCCAAATTCTCTAGACTATTTAACTCATGTCGTAATTGGTAGTCAATGACCAATCACGTTTCAATGAATTCTGTTTTACACCAATGACAGTCGTGTTTTACCTCACTCTTTATCGATTTCTCTTTATCAGCTCCTGCTTTTGTGATAAAGAAAGCTCGTCCTTTTTTAATATTCTGAACAGGTTAGACCATTCTTTTTGTCCAACAAATACAATGAATATAGAAAATAATGAATAGATTCAGTGATTTTACTGAGTTGTTTATTCAAAATATAAATGATTAACCTATAATGTTGATTATAATAGTTTTATCTGTTTTCATTATTTCTCCACTAGAGTGCATTCTTACAATATTGCGATCCTATTTGGCAATAAATAATATGATCGAGTTGCAGTGAATATACATAACCTCACATTTATAATTTGTTTTCAAACATCGCCGTTTACATTAACTATATAAATATTTTAAAACACCGGTAACTATATTCAAATAATTATTTTTTAGTACTTACTTACTCACTGGCACTATCGAACCCGTAGTTTCATGGCCGCACGGACATATGCTCTCCATACATCCTAATGCTTTCCAATCATTGCCTGTATAATCTACTTCCCTCAAATCATAGTTAATGTTATTCTGCCACCACATTCTTGGTCTACCAACTGGGCGTTTTCCCTCTGGCTTTCCTACAAGAAGCCTCCATGCACGTCTTTCATTCCCCATACGTGCAACATGTCCTGCCCATCGCAGTCTACGAGACTTAACTGCTCTTATTATATCTGACTTGCTTTAGTAAAGAGCTTTATTTTATTCGTTAAATAGTCCTAACAAATGCCACTCTTGATTTCCAAATTCTCTAGATAAATTCACTCCTCACTTCGTGAGTCGTGAATTTATCGATAATTTGGAAATCACTCGTGGCATTACTTATGAATATATCCTCGAGAACTTACGCGTTCTACACCTGCTTGTGCCTTAAATTTTCTAACTTATTTTTTTGTGTGTCCCTTTAATCTATTTACGTCCCTTTCAATATCCACAACATTAAACTCTTCGTTATTATCTTGAAGCACATTCGAGTTTGTTTACAACTCACTAACTCTGTGACTTGTGCGCTAGACGTGACCTGTTGCGGTCGCGATGCCTCCGTAGTCAGGATTATTCAAGTGTGGTTTGCCTTCACGATATCTTTGTAGCTTGTGCCATAAAAACTTGCTAGATTTCTTCTTAACGCTAGCAGAAAATCAATACATATTTTCTGTCAGAAGCAAGTGTTTCAGATTCAAGAAACCATTAAGACTTCCAAATCACAATTTTTAAATTTGTGTGATAGTCACGTCTGGCTTGAAACTCTTCATATATAAAAACTGAACTAGCGTTTTCAAAAACTTGCACTTTTTTATAGTGAAACGTTATGATCCTCTAACGTCTAAACATTTTCAGATGTTATTTTGAATACTGCCAATTTATGGAATTTTGAAAGAAGCGTTTTGTTTGAAATAAAGTTCTGATAGTGTAACTATTCGCTAAACTTGAAAACATAGCCACATTATATATATATATATATATATATATATATATATATATATATATTATAATTAAACTTTTTTGACATTGAGCAATGCAAGCTTAATATGACAAGATAAGAAAAATAAATGCCTGGACAGGATTTGAACCCGGACCTCTGAGTTGATATCTCAGTGCGCTACCAGGCGAATCCAGAACAAACATTTATTTTTCTTATACATATTCTCTATTATTACCAGATGTAGCAGGAACTCGGTCTCGACTGCCATCTAGTAGCTACTATAACAAGTAAGCAAATTGAAGAAATATTTTTTTATTTATAGCAGTGATTTGCTTACTTGTTATAGTAGCTACCAGGTGGCAGTGAAGACCGAGTTCCCGCTACATCTGGTAATAATAGAGAATATGTATAAGAAAAATAAATGTTTGTTCTGGATTCGCCTGGTAGCGTAAGTGGTAGTGCACTGAGATATCAACTCAGAGGTCCGGGTTCAAATCCCGTCCAGGCATTTATTTTTCTTATCTTGTCATATATATATATATATATATATATATACTAATTATGTTCAAGGACAGGTCTTTTACTGCAATCATAGCATTTTCAAGCTATGCTTGCAGCTTTATTAGGGAATTGTAGGTGTGGTAGCTTCCCGTTGCTTTCCACACCGGTGATGAAAGATGATGATTATGATGGCCATATGATTTCGGGGACCGTTTGGGCCTTAAAGTTTCCCTGGCATTTGTCTTACAGGTGATAAAAAACCCGATAAAAACCTCACCCAGGAAAACTGCCCCGACCGGAGATCGAACCCGGGCCCGCTGCGTTACAAGGCAGCACGCTACCTCGAGACCACAGCGGTATATATATATATATATATATATATATATATATATATATATATATATATTTGTGCACTATCGCTTGAAAATTAGTACACTGTTATATACATGTTTTAAACGGCGTAAATTCAATTAATGTAGAATTTACAATTTTAATTATTTTATATAAATAAATTTAACCAAATTAGTATGGTTCAAATTCTTCCCTGTAGGGGGAGAGAGCCTAAATCCCTGTAAAGGGAAAAACATCTTCTTCTTCTTCTTCCTTCCAAGTATTAGGGCAAGGCCTGTTACGATCCTATAGAAAATTTTCCCTCCAACGTTTCATAGGACGGCCAGCAACCAATCGAAGGGACTATTATTATGCTTTCAAGTCTTATACGAGAATTTCCCAGGGGAAAACATAGGCTTACAAAAAAAATATAAATAAATAACAGGTTATCCACGTATTCAGCAATTATTGTCTGGCATTTTTATTTATTAGTAGATAAAGGAAACCTCATAATTTATAATTTTCTTAATAATTTGTACACTGATATTTACATTTTTCTAAACGGCGTAAATTGAATTAATATCCAATTACCCATTTTAATTATTTTATATAAATAATTAAAAAGTTGCTCCGTACTGACCTAGTGTTGTCTGATATTTTATTCATCAGTAGATGGAAGGACACCTTATAATTTTCTTAACTATTTCGCATGGAAATAAATTGATGTAAATTTTAAACATGTGTACATTTTATTTACAGTACTAAGTACATACTTAATTAATATTTCCACATGTAATTTGCAGCTTATATTCAAAACGTACGGCTTGTAGGGTCTAGATTCCATCAGATAATTTGTTTAGTACTGTACGTTCTCTTTGGATTTCGCAGTCATTGTATCCATTACTAGCTAATATCCGGCGTGCGCTGCTACGCCGATATAAATGAAATACGATTTTTAAAATTTCGTTTCAGATTAACTCCTACACCTAATGGTTTCAAAGCATAATAGATAGCGGCTAAACATTCGCCGTCACGAACTTCAATTTACAAAGTTGTACTTTGCGACGAACCAAACATGATTGTTAAAAGTCAATTTTTATTTTCAGATTTCAGGTAAACCCCAACCTCTAGTGTTCGGATTTCGCTAATTTTTTAACAGTATTTACCCCAGTCTATTTTAATAGAAAATACTGCGCTTCGTTGTGAAACATCGAAAATTGTATACACTAGAGCAATTTTTAAATTTTCGTTTCTGCTGAATTCCTACACCTAACAGTTTTAGAGAATAATAGATAGCGGCTAAACACTTGCCGTGACGAACTTCAATTTACAAAGTTGTACTTGGCGACGAACCAAACATGATTGTTAAAAGTCAATTTTTATTTTCAGATTTCAGGTAAATCCCAACCTCTAGTGTTCGGATTTCGCTAATTTTTTTAACAATATTTACCCCAGTCTATTTTAATAGAAAATACTGCGTTTCGTTGTGAAACATCGAAAATTGTATACACTAGAGCAATTTTTAAATTTTCGTTTCTGCTGAATTCCTACACCTAACAGTTTTAGAGAATAATAGATAGCGGCTAAACACTTGCCGTGACGAACTTCAATTTACAAAGTTGTACTTTGCGACGAACCAAACATGATTGTTAAGAGTCAATTTTTATTTTCAGATTTCAGGTAAACCCCAACCTCTAGTGTTCGGATTTCGCTAATTTTTTAACAATATTTACCCCAGTCTATTTTAATAGAAGATACTGCGTTTCGTTGTGAAACATCGAAAATTGTATACACTAGAGCAGTTTTTAAATTTTCATTTCTGCTGAACTCCTACACCTAACAGTTTTAGAGAATAATAGATAGCGGCTAAACACTTGCCGTGACGAACTTCAATTTACAAAGTTGTACTTTGCGACGAACCAAACATGATTGTTAAGAGTCAATTTTTATTTTCAGATTTCAGGTAAACCCCAACCTCTAGTGTTCGGATTTCGCTAATTTTTTAACAATATTTACCCCAGTCTATTTTAATAGAAGATACTGCGTTTCGTTGTGAAACATCGAAAATTGTATACACTAGAGCAGTTTTTAAATTTTCATTTCTGCTGAACTCCTACACCTAACAGTTTTAGAGAATAATAGATAGCGGAAAACACGCCCGTTTGAAACACAACTTTATGTCAAAATTTCAAGGCAATCGACAGACTACTTTTGCAAACAAAAACCTGCATAGGCTGAAATTTTTATAACCTGTATAAAGATTTTCCTTGTGAAGACAGTTCATTGCTCACGGAAAATCTGATCCAATGGCACTCCCGGTCGCCCTCGGTTTCATTCTATTCCCGCGCATGCGTTTGACATTCACTTCCCACTCCCCTCAATTCGCCAACAGTCATCATAGACGCAATACTTGACTGGTTTTAATAATAATTTGCGTATCCTAATTTTCTTAAAATATCTAATTTTCGTGTTTAAGTAACACACATAATTAATTCTTGTAATATTTTAGTAATGAGGTAGTTTGGAAATTATTATTCCGTTTATAATGATAGAATGTGTTGTTAGCCTTGTTAACTCTTCTCTGTACAGACGAGCTTGTTGACAACTTAGTTCTCCAATTGTTACAGTGAAAAGTCTCTCGGGACGGAAGTAAACTCTTCTTCTAGTGTCATAGATTTACGGCACGTAAAAGAACCCCGATTAGTTTTGCGACGCTAATAATTTGAGTTGTTAAAGAACGTAGTTAAATTAAATATTGACTAATACAGTCAAGTTTTATAAAACTCTGAGTAGGCCTAGGTAAAAATGGAAAAGGGGAAAATATATATACATAGTGTGGAAAGCAACGGGAAGCTACCACACCTACAATTCCCTAGTAAAGCTGCAAGCATAGCATGGAAATGCTATGATTGCAGTGAAGGACCTGCCTTCGGGCAGAATTACTATGGATGGATATATATATATATATATATATATATATATATATATATATATATATATATCCATCGTAATTCTGCCCCGGGCAGGTCTTCCACTGCAATTTTCATGCTATGCTTTGCAGCTTTACTAGGGAATTATAGGTGTGGTAGCTTCCCGTTGCTTTCCACACCGGTGAAGGATGATGATCATGATAATGATAAGGATGATGATGATGGCCTGATGATTTTCGGGGAAAGTTGGGCCCTAAGCTTCCTGACATTTGTCTTACAGGTGAGGAAAAACTCCAAAAAAAAACCTGACCCATGAGCCTGTCCCGAACGGGAATCAAACCCGGCCCGCTGTGTGACAAGGCAGCACGCTATCTCGAGACCACAGCGGTGGACTATATATATATATATATATATATATATTATATATATATATATATATCTTATATATGAAAATTGTTTGTATATTTGTTTGTTTGTTTGTTTGCGGCCATACCGTTGATCCGATTGTGATGGGGGTTTTTGCAAAATGTTCAGGAGATTCGCGGGATGAACATAGGCTATAAGAGAGTTGTGAGACGTAACTCCTACGCCCTTAAAAATCGCCCTTTGTAGTGGAAAACGTGAAAAAAAGTAGCTCTTTGGACGCTTAAATGGCTTACGCTGCCTAAACCATAAGAAATACACAAAATTAATGTACACAGAATTGAATATCTCAAAAAGCTCTACAAAAAAGTCCGCGACAGCATATGTTTATCTCTTACGGATAACTCACAAAACCATTTTTGTCTTTCATGGATGCCAAGAGTCTCGCGCCGTAGCCGAGTGGTTAAGGCAAGAAGTCTTGGCGCAGAAATGCGGAACTTACGCTGGTTCGAGTCTCTACCGGGGAAGAAATTTTTCTCATGGAATGTCGGCCAGTATGGGACCGGTGCATGGTGGGTCAGAAATGAAATCTAGCTGGGGGGAAAAAAAAAAAAACTATTTCGACTCACTCTCATCAATTTATCTTTTTTTTTTCACTCTAATATAATTGTTATATGAGGGTTCTTAACTTATCTGCAAAGGAGGGTACAATTCTAATGTTCATGAGTATGTGACGTCGTCATTCACACTTCTTGAGCCACAACAGAAGGCTGTAAGAGGTTTTCTTGCGAACTTATTTAATATCTAATTATGTCCTAATTTCTGAATTTTATGGTAACAAAGTAACATCTTTTTATCGTCCGCCCATGACATTAGAATTGAACGTTCGGGCAGGACAATGTCTGCCGGGTGTCACGCTAGTATATATAATTCAATTTAATTTCTGACATTGAGTTGATCTCTTATTCAGGTAGGCCCTTCATGTACTTGTGCGGTCAAAAAAAAGTATAGGCTATGTGTGATCCGCCTGATCCAGATTGTGATTTCAATAACGTTTTATTGTCTCTTGAAAATATTTTTAAGGGCCCTAGCATTAATAATCATCCACTTCTGATCTCAGAAGATTTTAATGCAAAACATCAAGGATGGGGTGAGACTTACGGTGGCATTAAAGGAAGACTTGGAAAAAGGAAACGTGGTACACCAAAGCCAACGTGGATAAAGGGAATTCAAGACAACATGAAGAAGATAAATATGACAGAAGCAGACAGGCAAGACCGGCAAGTGTGGAAGAAAAATATTGGTTGAGGATACCTGTGTATATAACGGAAACAACCCTGAAATAAAAAGTAACTATCATAGGCCAATAAGTTGTCTGAGTACATTAATTTCAACATTACATTCGTAATTAGCTGATATGGCTCGGAATAACTACATCATAATGTCTTCCTAGTAGAAGCAACCCTGATGTAATGTGAATAGAATTCCACTACTAGGAGTACACGAGGATTTCAAATAGAGAAAAAATTGTCTGCTCCCAGATTGCTTGAATAGCACAATTGGGTAATGCGCCAGCGCGTAAATCTGGAGATCTTGGTTCAAATCCCGGTTGAGGCAGAAAATTTAATATTTAGATGTACTTAGTAAATGTCATAAAATTAAATGTGTTAAGGTGTTTTAGTGAGTTTCTATGACATTTAATTAATTTATTGCTTGTTACATGTGTAGGAGTGGGTTTTAACAGTACGTCATATGCATGGGGAATACCGACAAGTGGTTTCTAGTTTGAATAGAGTGTTTTATACCTTTCTATTTTCCTCCGCCCAAAGCAATTAAAGCAGATGGCGTGATAAGCTGGGTTATAAATATATAATTTAAACTCTGGTGTACTTTGTGCTTTCCAGAGTTTGTGGTACTCATTTTTAAAAGAGATTAACGGGTTTCTTGGACATTAATGAATGAATCCAG
>JASPKZ010004725.1:0-30000 GCA_030220185.1 Diploptera punctata | reverse complement strand
CATCATCATCATCATCATCATCATCATCATCGATCATCATCATCATCATCGATTTTAAGTTGTTTTGTTTGAACAATAATATTTTGATGATTCAGTTTTCCTTTAATTTCCAGATTAGTGACATATCTGCCCGCCTGGGAGATCTTCCTCAATATCCTATTTTCTTTAAATTGTAATTTTTGTAAAAGTGTTTTAGCATCGCACCAGGAGCTGCATACGTAGTTTTCTGGTAAAGGTATACGTGCAGTTTTCTCATTATTAATTTTAAGCTTCCAGTCCGTACACCATTCTTCTATGTTTTCTAGCTGTCATCCACAGACCTCTATATATAATAATAATAATAATAATAATAATAATAATAATAAATAATAAATAGCTTTATTTTACCTGGTAGAGTTAAGGCCTTAAGGCGTTGTCTGCCACTCAACCAGGTTTTTTAAAAAAATACAAAAAAAATAGTCTTACAACTACATAAACAATTACATATAATAAAAACGATATAATACAATCAATATTTATAATCTGTTTTGATTTACTCTAAATTTAACGAATGAAATGTATAATATGTTCCTTATCTCATCCCTCGACCCGACCCTGAGTTGGACACGAGTCGAGGATATTTATATATTTATTTAGACTGGAATTATAGTAATCTTGCTTTTTTCCAATCAACCTGAGCAAATATAACAATCATAATAATTTTTATAATCTTAGACACTAAATGAAAATTTGGTCAAACTGACAATAATAAGAGTAATAAGTAAACCTTGTAATCCCTGGTTGAGGGATAATAATAATAATAATAATAATAATAATAATAATAATAACTATTGAGTAACACTAAGAAATTAGGACTGGAAGTAAATATCAATAAAACTAAATATATGGTCACACATAGAAATATATTATATAATGGAAATGGACAGCTAATGACAAATGAGGGAAATTTGGAGGAAGTGGCTGAATTCAAATACCTAGGAACAATAATCACAAATAGGAATGAGATGCACAAAGAAATTAAACATAGGCTCAATTCTGGAAATGCGTGCTATTATGCATTGCAGAGACTTTTGATGTCCCAACTCCATTCAAAAAATAATAAACTGAAAATATATAAAACTATTATTCTGCCAGTTATATTATATGGGTGCGAAACATGAAACGAGATTATATGTATTTGAGAATAAAGTACTTACGAAAATTTTTGGACCAAAGAGAGGTGAACAAACAGGTGAATGGAGAACACTACATAACAATGAACTACATGGTCTTTATAGGAAGCTAGATATCATAAGAACGGTCAAGTCTCGTAGACTGCGATGGGCAGGACATGTTGCACGTATGCGGAATGGAAGACTTGCATGGAGGCTTCTTGCAGGAAAGCCACGAGGGAAAACGCCCAGTTGGTAGACCAAGAATGAGATGGGAGAATAACATTAACTATGATTTGAGGGAAGTAGATTATTCAGAGAATGATTGGAAAGCATTAGCTCAGGATAGGGATGTATGGAGAGCTTATGTCCGCGCGACCATGAACCTACGGGTTCGATAGTGCCAGTGAGTAAGTAAGTAAGTAAGTAAGTAAGTAAGTAATAATAATAGCTTTATTTTACCTGGCAGAGTTAAGGCCTTAAGACCTTGTCTGCCATTCAACCAGATTTTAAAAAATACAAAAAAAGTCTTAGATCTAAATTACAATATACATAAACAATTACATGTTATAAATACAATACAATTAATATTTATAATGTATTTTGATTTACTCTAGATTTAACGAATTAAATATATAATATGTACAAGATATATAAAAAACGAGGAAAAGATTATTAATGACATAGTATAAATTTAAATAAATAGAGAAAAATTATTATTATCTTTGTGCCATTTAGACACATTCGTACATGTCTAACTAACTTTTTAGAAATTCCGATGTGTTTAGCATATTTATTTAAACTTAATTAATAATAGGTATCATTGCAGCCAATGGCCATGCAGAAAGAACTGTTTTCATGTCTTACAAAAGTCTGTTATCGATGTTCCTATGTTTTTACACTGTAATAGGTGATATCGGTCGCAGTGCGACTCGCATAGTTTTCACTTGCACTTTTCTTCTGGGTTATGGCGCTTCACTGTTGTGCATATCCAGTGGTGGAAACCATGGACCGCGACTCTCGTCACGGTGTGTCTGAGGTCGTATCTGGCTGCTGTCCATTCCCTGTAGATCATCGCATCCGTTGCGTAGAACTCAGGACATATCTGTTCTCTCTTCTCGTTGAGTTCCCAGCAGTTCTTTGTAGGCATCTGTTGCCGGTACGAGAAGGTCCAGGTGGAGCTCTTCTATGAAGAATGGTTCCTTTGTCAGTATGTATGTTAGGCGTGAAGGCGTGTATTTTGATACGCTTAGCGCTGTCTTTAAAAAGTGTGCTTTGACTTTCTCTATTTCCTCTAGGTTTGCCTTATTTAGGTTCTTCCAAATCACTTCTATTCCATAGGTCATTATTGGTGCTATTTTTAAGCGGAAGATGGTCATTGCTGTCTCCAGGGATAGTTTACTCAGGCTTTTAATGCTGTTCGTTGCTATTCTGGCCGCTAAGGCGCGTTCTTTGATGTGCTTATTAGATGTATTGAAGCACAAACTGAACTTTTAACTATTATGTTGTGCAGGTTGTGGTGATGAACAACTTGACTCTGGATTGGATCGAGGAGAACACTTTCTCTAGTCTCGAGAATTTGAATGTATTGGACCTTCGGGATAATAAACTAACTCACATAAACAGAGCAGTTCTAGCTGGGATCCCTGCTTTGCGGAAGATTTATCTCTCTGGTGAGTATTCTACACGGAACATGTTTATTTGTTCTTAATATAATCCTATATAAAAATGAATGTTTGTTTGTTTGTTCGCGGCCATACCGTTGATCCGATTTTGATGGGGTTATTTGCAAAATGTTCAGGAGATTCCCGGGATGAACATAGGATGTAAGAGAGTTGTAATACGTAACCTCTTCGCCCCTAAAAATCACCCTTCGTAGTGAAAAACGTGCAATAAAGTCCGTATTTTGATGCTTAAATGGCTTACGCTGTCTAAACCATAACAAATACACCAAATTATTGTACACAGAATTGAATATCTCAAAAACCTCTACAAAAAAGTCCGCGACAGCATATGTTTATCTCTTACGGATAACTCACAATAAACATTTTTACATCGGGATAAGCTGATTCCCGGGCAAGCATAGCAGCTCAAGGCTGGTGGTAAAAACACATTAACATTTATTTAGGATTAGCAGCGCACGCCGGGTATTAGCTAGTCTAATATATAAAAAATGAATGTTTGTTTGTTTGTTTGTTCGTACTTTATGCGCGGCCATACCGTTGATCCGGTTGTGATGGGGTTTTAGCAAAATGTTCAGGAGATTCCCGGGATGAACATAGGCTATAAGAGAGTTGTGATACTCAACTCCTACACCGTTAAAAATCGCCCTTTGTAGTGGAAAACGTGAAAAAAATTAGCTCTTTGGACGCTAAATGGTTTACGATGCCTAAACCATAACAAATACACAAAATTAATGTACATAGGATTGAATATATCAAGAAGCTCTACCAAAAAGTCCTCGACAGCATATGTTTATCTCTTAATGATAACTCACAATAACCAATTTTGTCTTTCATTGATGCCAAGAAAATCGAGATTGCTGTGCAAGCACAGCAGCACGTGGCGGGTATTCTTTTACGGATAACTCACAATAACGATTTTCGCCTTTCAGCTCATTTTTGCCAAGAAGATCGCGATAGTAGATTCCAGGGCAACACCGGGTAAACAGCACGAGGTATCTTAAAATAATTACGATATAAATTGTTCCTCGCACTTGGGCTATTTAACTAAACATAAAACCATTAATTTTCATATCTCAGCTCATTTATGTCAAGAAGTTCGGGATACGTGAATTTCTGGGTAACGCCGGGTAATCAGCACGGGGTATCTAAAAATATAAATTTATAATTATTTTTCCTTTTACTTATTCAAGGTAAATATAAAGGCACAATAATTTTCCTTTATTTAGGCGTAGCAGCGCACGCCGGGTATTGGCTAGTAGTTTATAAAATGTTAATCTAGGACGTCAAGGTTAGAAAATTATTGACTGTTTTGACATGGAACGACTTAAAATTGTGTCAGTTTTATTATTGTTATTATTATTATTATTATTATTATTATTATTATTATTATTATTATTATTATTATTATTATTATTATTATTATTATTTTGACAGTTGTGTAATAGAATTTGAAGATGTACGTGGGTAGATTCTCAACATAGACTTTGTTGAGACGTGTTCCCGACATGAGCACCCTGGGAGGTCCCAATGACATTAGCCTACCGCTGTGTAGTAATGCATGTGTCACTAACCCCTTTATTGCGTCACGAGGGTGTGGAAGTACAGTACTTGCGCTTCTCTATTAAATGTATTTACTTCAGTGATTCAATTCTAAACAACCTTTTAACGCTCATTGTCACTACTTTAATAATGAATAGGCAGTGCTGTTTGTTTCAGTCCATTTTCTGCTGATGATGTCATAGCTCCGAATATTGTAAAAGTAGTAGTAGTTGTGGTAGTAATAATTAAATCAGTCATTTCGAAAAGGGATCATCTCTAATTTTTCTGACTATTTAACTCATGCCCCAAATGGGAGTCAATGACCAATCACATTTCAATGAATTTTGATTCACAACCAATCACAGTCGTGTTTCGCCTAGAATTTACCAACTAAAGTTTATCATAATAAAGAAAGCACCTTCTTTTTAACATTCTGAATAGGTCATACCATTATTTTGCAGTGACTGACTCTCTAAGAAATACGGCTACCCGATCGTTTGTGTGTGTGTGTATATATATATATATATATATATATATATATATGACGCATGAATTCGGCCGCGGTGGACTAGTGGTTATGCTCGTTGCCACTGGTCCCGGGGTCGATGGATTTTTTAGGACGGAAAAATCCAAGGAGCAAGTCCTCCGGGAGGGACTTTAAGACGTGGGTCCCGAGTCTGAAGATTTTCAGGCTCGTAAAAGATCCTTAAGCCTGAATGAAAAGGCCTCTAAGCAAGATTTATCGAATTTTTCCGTCCTAGTACTACCTTGGTTTCCTAGATGTCAGTATGAGGCGCAACGCTGACCACGGACCACTCAAAAATGACATCTATACGAAAACAAGTGTAACTAAATTAGTATGGTTCAAATTCTTCCCTGTAGGGGAGAGCGCCTAAATATCTGTAAAGGGAAAACATAGACATACAATACAATGCAATACAATACAATAACGCATGAATGTCAACACATAGCGCATGCTGGAGTTAATATAAAAACATTTGTAGCAATTGATTATACCACCAAAATAAGAAACCACTGTTTGCACTTTCTTAAATTTATTTTTTCCAAGGTAATAACATTTCGCAAAAATATAATGGTCATTTTTACATCATAGGACATCAGAAATGAATTAATATATAGTTTGATGTGTTTCATTTTTCTCCACTAGAGTGCATTCTTACAATATTGCGATCCTTTGGCAATAAATAATATGATCTGGTTGCAGTGATGAACAAAATAAGCAAATGAAGCGTACCAATCGTTTCTCATTTGTTTTCAAACATCGCCGTTTGCATTAAATATATACATATTTTAAAATAACTATAGTTAAATAATGATTTGTGAGTAAACAGCTTAATTTTATTCATTAAATAGTCCTAACAAATGCCACTCTTGATTTACAAATTCTCTAGATAAATTCACTCCTCACTTTGTGAGTCGTGAATTTATCGATAATTTGGAAATCACTCGTGGCATTACTTATGATAATCACTTATTTCATTATTCCATGTTTACATCCCTACTTCCATCGTTTCCGTGTAAGAAGGGATCAACTTTACCACTTTCTGACTTTACTCAGTAGCAATTTCAGATTCAATGCTTTGTCCTGAACAAGTTGAATCAGTTTTTTCCATCTCCTGTAAAATTTGATCAGCTGTAGATGATCCCTTTTCGAAATTACCCATTCAATTTTAATAGTGAAAAAAAAACTCCAAGCTCGACAGGCCTAGAAGGCCCTTGCCTACCAGTGGTTGCTGTCCTCCCATCCACATGTGTCAATCACAGAGGTGGACGACCATGTAGCCAGTGTAGGGGTGACATGTGGTCAGCATGTCGGGTCCCCAGCCGTTGTAGCTGGTCTTCTCAACCTGGAGTCGCTACTTTTTGTAGCTACCCAAATGCCTCACGATGCTGGGTGGGCAATGAATTAATAATAATAATAATAATAATAATAATAATAATAATAATAATAATAATAATAATAATAATGCGAATGGGAAAGGATCGACTACCAAAATCTGGAAACCTGAGGGAAGACGAGGCAGAGGAAGATCTAAAACCTCCTGGAGTCAGGGAATATGTTTATACATGAAGGAGAAACATCTACAACCAGGAGATTGGATGGACCGACAAAATTGGCTATTAGGAATCGGACGATGTCAAAGACATTAATCAACCGATGATCTATATATGTGATAATAATAATAATAATAATAATAATAATAATAATAATAATGTTCATATATATATATACACACAGATTTTCAATGTTTATACATATTTCTTTGCCTAAAGTTTTGTTTTTCTTCTCCACTCGTCTCTGTGCATCCACTCCATTTCCTGCAGTCGTCTTCTTCTCATTCCAGTTCTTATTTCTTGCATCCATGAGTCTCATTTCCTTCTTCTTCCAGGTGGACACTATTCCAATGTTTTTTTTTTTTCTGGGTAGTCTTTCTTGTTGCATTCATCGTACATGCGCATACCAATTTAATTGCCTGACTGTAAATCTTTAGCCTTTTTAGCATTGGTATGTATTTTTTGTGACGAACAGGGAGCTGGCCTGATGCATCAATCCCCAACCTGGAGGACCAGGTGATTTTTTCAAGGTTTTCTTCCTCTAGCCTTTATCAAACCCACGACGATCTGCAAGGCAGCAGTATCTGTACCCTAGATAAGGGGTCCTCACAGGATACTATCAGCCGGGCGTACTGAACCCTGGTTTTTTAACGAGGTTGTTACTCCTCCCCTCACCCTTTTGTAACCTGGCTTGGGACGAGGCTATGGCGGATTAATAATAATAATAATAATAATAA
This sequence comes from Diploptera punctata, assembly GCA_030220185.1. NCBI lineage: Eukaryota > Metazoa > Arthropoda > Insecta > Blattodea > Blaberidae > Diploptera > Diploptera punctata. The sequence goes on along the minus strand of JASPKZ010004725.1, from coordinate 22,812 downwards.
TAATAATATTATTATTATTATTATAATTAATAATAATGAATAAAACTAATCATATAATAATAATAATAATCCTTATTATTATTATAATTAATAATAATAATAATTGATAATAATACATCCTAATCAACATCATAATACTAGTAATAATAATGATAATTAATAAAACTAGTAATTGATAATAATCATCTCTCCTGATACTCACCTCCTCTCCTATTCATCTCCTTCCTACTCCTCCCTCCTCCTCCATCCTCCTTGCATCCTCCTCCTCCTCCTCTCCTACTGATCCTCACTCTTCCTCCTCATCCTTCTTCTTCCCTTCCTTCTCCTCCTCACGCCTACTGTTCTCCTCCTCCTCCCATCCTCCATAATCCTTCTGACTTCTTCTTCCTTCTCCTCCTCCTCCTCGGTCCCTCCTGCTCCTTCCTACTCCTCCTACTCGTCCTCTCATCCACATCCTCCATCCTCCTCATCCTCATTCGGCCCCCCTGCATCCGCACCCCTTCCATTCCTGTTCTCTTCCTTGTCCCTGAGTTTAATAGGCTATTATCAGCGTGTGCTAATATATCAATCACGCGGGTAACTTATTAACATTAATTACCGCAGATGTTTGCTACGTCACGCCTCAACACGGACGTTCGTTAATTAATCAACAAATATCCACATTTTAGCAATTCTATTACGTAGACCATTTTAAAAGAGTTCCTCCGTTGCATCACGGTGTACCAGTAGCATTATGTGCCACCTCTATCCTGGCCTTTAAAAAATACCTTTTATTTGTGTAATGCAGGCTTTCACGGCCGGTAATCATATTATTAAAATATTCCGGGCTATGTGGCCGTGGTCTATAACTGGTGTTTCTTCCAGATGTTTCTCCCTCAACTGCAGAGGGCATCTTCGGTGGTGATTGCTTTCAGGTGGTGTTCCCTTCACGTAGACTCAACTGTCACATCCTACGACAAGGCAACAACACCTAGAAGCACTCGCCACCGAAGATGCCCTCCACAGTTGAGGGAGAAACGTGTGGAAGAGACACCAGTCATAGACCACGGCCACACAGCCCGGAATCTATTAATATTAACACCCTTTATTGTTTGTACTCTGACCGTTTCTTCATAGGTATCTAATAAGGATTCCAAGAAGATTTCGTCTCTCCCTTTTGCAAACAATTCACATGAGATGTTACCCGGATTGACACTTCTGCGTGATGGTTGCCTTATCCCCCAGAATATGTCTAGCACTGACTTATTAGAGACTTTATTTATTATTATTATTATTATTATTATTATTATTATTATTATTATTATTTATTTATTTATATACAGAGTTTCAATGTTTACACATCTTTCTGTGCCTAAAGTTTTATTTTTCTTCCCCACTCTTCTCTATCCATCCAATCCATGTCCTCCAGTCCTCTTGTTCTCATTCCAGTTCTTATTTCTTGCATCCACGATTTTCGAGGTCTTCCTTTCCTCCTTCTTCCAGGTGGACATCATTCCAATATTTTTTTGGGTAATCTTTATTCTTGCTTTCGTCGTACGTGCCCATACCAATTTAATTGCTTGTATCTTATATAATGTACTATTGAATATTCATATTTATTTTTTTCTCGTATGATAGTATTTATTTATTTTTTATAATTTTGAACATCTTGCTGCTCTCCTCAAGGAATCCATTTCCATCGACATAAGTTTTTGTTGAATTTCCAAATTTCAGATCCATATGTGACAGCACTTCTCACTATTGAATTATATATTTGTAACTTATTTTTCCTGGTTATATGTCTGTTCCACAAGACTCCATTCATCATTGCTGTTACTGCTCTACCTTTATTTATTCTATAATATTAATAATCTTCTTGTATCTTGTAAGCCCATGTTTCCCTTCACAGAGATTTAGGCGCTCTCCGCCTACAAGGAAGAATTTGAACCATACTAATTTAGTTACAGAATTGTTTTCGTATAGATGTCATTTCAATGGTCCGTGGTCAGCGTTCCGCATCATACTGGCATCTAGGTAACCAAGGTAGTACTAGGACGGGAAAATTCGGTAAATTTTGCTTAGAGGCCTTTTCATTCAGGCTTAAGGATCTTTTACGAGAGCCTGAAAATCTTCAGACTCGGTACCCACGGCTTAAGTCCCTCCCGGAGGACTTGATCTTTGGATTTTTCCATCCTAAAGAATTCATTGACCCTGACCGGGTTTGAACCCGCGACCCTCGGGATCACAGGCAAGGAGCATAACCACTAGTCCGCCGCGGCCGATATAATAATAATAATAATAATAATAATAATAATAATAATAATAATAATAATAATAATAATAATTGAATAGAATAATGTTTTGTACAAATTGTCATTTTGTTTAATATTATGCACGAACTTTCATTATTATTATTATTATTATTATTATTATTATCATTATTATTATTATTATTATTATTATTATTATTATTATTATTATTATTATTATTACTATTATTATTGTTATTAAGCAGCGAAATGAATATTCCTAATAAATATGGAAAGGGAGTCGTGTCTGGGAACTACTGGTGTAGTGTATAGTTGTGTGTTCTTGTACAAGTTCATTTAATTTCAATTATATGAATCTGTGGCTGTGATGAAACTGATCCAGATAATGAAATTCCAACTCAGCATTTGCCTTGTCGACTGAGGAAAAACAAGGAAACAACTATATTGCTTATCTCTGGAGTTTGTATGAGGGCTGTACAAAACGAGTCTGAAATCTTACACAATTTGAGCGAACTTGGCCTTTTTCATATTTTGTTTTAGTTCTTGTTTCTTTTTCCGTCCAGACACACACACGCGCACGCACGCACGCACACACACACACACACATATATATATATATATATATATATATATATATATATAATTTTTGTCTAATGCCACCAGGTTGTCTATTATGACATTTCTTGTCATTGGCGGAATTGTAATCCATTTGTTAGGTTGGGGCACCTGGAAGGCGGAGTTACATTACCCGATGATATGATGGGTGATAAATGATAATGAAGCGCTAGGAGGTTTCTTAACCTAAATTCCACCATGAGGAACCGTAGGAAGAATTCCATTTAAGGAAAAATTTCAGTGGTTTGACCGGGAATCGAACCCGGGACCTCATGAACTGTACTCGGAACCGCTGACCACTAGCCCTTGACCCTGGTCGATTGACTCATTGTTTATAATTTGGCAAGGTTATATCGTATTTCATTTGCATAAACAAATAGGTGCAATTGTAATCCTGTACTTCGTCCATACTAAAATCACTAGAACGCCAGAGGATACAACACAAGTGCATCCGACTTCTAGGAAAACTGTACACAAATAGCAAAGCAACAGTTAAAATGGACAAAATAGGGGAGGAAATCTCCCTACAACGATGAGTAAGGCAGGGGGACCCAATATCCCGAAAATGTTTCATAGCCCTAATGGAGGATATCTTGAGCAGGATGAAAGAAGACTATGGAATAAATATAGACGGAAGGAAATTATTCAATCTCCGCTTTGCAGACGACATCGCTCTGATAGCAGACTCACACGAGGAATCAGAAGACATCGCTCTCATAACAGACTCACACGAGGAAGCAGAAGACATCGCTCTCATAACAGACTCACACGAGGAAGCAGAAGACATCGCTCTCATAACAGACTCACACGAGGAAGCAGAAGACATTGCTCTCATAACAGACTCACACGAGGAAGCAGAAGACATCGCTCTCATAACAGACTCACACGAGGAAGCAGAAGACATTGCTCTCATAACACAGACACACGAGGAAGCAGACGACATCGCTCTCATAACAGACTCACACGAGGAAGCAGAAGACATCGCTCTCATAACAGACTCACACGAGGAATCAGAAGACATTGCTCTCATAACAGACTCACACGAGGAAGCAGAAGACATCCCTCTCATAACAGACTCACACGAGGAAGCAGAAGACATTGCTCTCATAACAGACTCACACGAGGAAGCAGAAGACATTGCTCTCATAACAGACTCACACGAGGAAGCAGAAGACATCGCTCTCATAACAGACTCACACGAGGAATCAGAAGACATTGCTCTCATAACAGACTCACACGAGGAATCAGAAGACATTGCTCTCATAACAGACTCACACGAGGAAGCAGAAGACATTGCTCTCATAACAGACTCACACGAGGAATCAGAAGACATTGCTCTCATAACAGACTCACACGAGGAAGCAGAAGACATCGCTCTCATAACAGACTCACACGAGGAAGCAGAAGACATAGCTCTCATAACAGACTCACACGAGGAAGCAGAAGACATTGCTCTCATAACAGACTCACACGAGGAATCAGAAGACATTGCTCTCATAACAGACTCACACGAGGAAGCAGAAGACATTGCTCTCATAACAGACTCACACGAGGAATCAGAAGACATTGCTCTCATAACAGACTCACACGAGGAAGCAGAAGACATCGCTCTCATAACAGACTCACACGAGGAATCAGAAGACATTGCTCTCATAACAGACTCACACGAGGAAGCAGAAGACATCGCTCTCATAACAGACTCACACGAGGAAGCAGAAGACATTGCTCTCATAACAGACTCACACGAGGAAGCAGAAGACATCGCTCTCATAACAGACTCACACGAGGAATCAGAAGACATTGCTCTCATAACAGACTCACACGAGGAAGCAGAAGACATCGCTCTCATAACAGACTCACACGAGGAAGCAGAAGACATCGCTCTCATAACAGACTCACACGAGGAAGCAGAAGACATTGCTCTCATAACAGACTCACACGAGGAAGCAGACGACATCGCTCTCATAACAGACTCACACGAGGAAGCAGAAGACATCGCTCTCATAACAGACTCACACGAGGAATCAGAAGACATTGCTCTCATAACAGACTCACACGAGGAATCAGAAGACATTGCTCTCATAACAGACTCACACGAGGAAGCAGAAGACATCGCTCTCATAACAGACTCACACGAGGAATCAGAAGACATTGCTCTCATAACAGACTCACACGAGGAATCAGAAGACATTGCTCTCATAACAGACTCACACGAGGAAGCAGAAGACATCGCTCTCATAACAGACTCACACGAGGAATCAGAAGACATTGCTCTCATAACAGACTCACACGAGGAATCAGAAGACATTGCTCTCATAACAGACTCACACGAGGAAGCAGAAGACATCGCTCTCATAACAGACTCACACGAGGAAGCAGAAGACATCGCTCTCATAACAGACTCACACGAGGAAGCAGAAGACATTGCTCTCATAACAGACTCACACGAGGAAGCAGAAGACATCGCTCTCATAACAGACTCACACGAGGAATCAGAAGACATTGCTCTCATAACAGACTCACACGAGGAAGCAGAAGACATCGCTCTCATAACAGACTCACACGAGGAAGCAGAAGACATCGCTCTCATAACAGACTCACACGAGGAAGCAGAAGACATGCTCTCATAACAGACTCACACGGAGGAAGCAGACGACATCGCTCTCATACAGACTCACACGAGGAAGCAGAAGACATCGCTCTCATAACAGACTCACACGAGGAATCAGAAGACATTGCTCTCATAACAGACTCACACGAGGAATCAGAAGACATTGCTCTCATAACAGACTCACACGAGGAAGCAGAAGACATCGCTCTCATAACAGACTCACACGAGGAGCAGAAGACATCGCTCTCATAACAGACTCACACGAGGAAGCAGAAGACATTGCTCTCATAACAGACTCACACGAGGAAGCAGAAGACATCGCTCTCATAACAGACTCACACGAGGAAGCAGAAGACATCGCTCTCATAACAGCTCACACGAGGAATCAGAAGACATTGCTCTCATAACAGACTCACACGAGGAAGCAGAAGACATCGCTCTCATAACAGACTCACACGAGGAAGCAGACGACATCGCTCTCATAACAGACTCACACGAGGAAGCAGAAGACATCGCTCTCATAACAGACTCACACGAGGAAGCAGACGACATCGCTCTCATAACAGACTCACACGAGGAAGCAGACGACATCGCTCTCATAACAGACTCACACGAGGAAGCAGACGACATCGCTCTCATAATAGACTCACACGAGGAAGCAGAAGACATCGCTCTCATAACAGACTCACACGAGGAAGCAGACGACATCGCTCTCATAACAGACTCACACGAGGAAGCAGACGATATCGCTCTCATAACAGACTCACACGAGGAATCAGAAGACATCGCTCTCATAACAGACTCACACGAGGAAGCAGAAGACATCGCTCTCATAACAGACTCACACGAGGAAGCAGACGACATCGCTCTCATAACAGACTCACACGAGAGGAAGCAGAAGACATCGCTCTCATAACAGACTCACACGAGGAAGCAGAAGACATCGCTCTCATAACAGACTCACACGAGGAAGCAGACGACATCGCTCTCATAACAGACTCACACGAGGAAGCAGACTACATCGCTCTCATAACAGACTCACACGAGGAAGCAGAAGACATCGCTCTCATAACAGACTCACACGAGGAAGCAGACGACATCGCTCTCATAACAGACTCACACGAGGAAGCAGAAGACATCGCTCTCATAACAGACTCACACGAGGAAGCAGACGACATCCGCTCTCATAACAGACTCACACGAGGAAGCAGACGACATCGCTCTCATAACAGACTCACACGAGGAAGCAGACGACATCGCTCTCATAACAGACTCACACGAGGAAGCAGAAGACATCGCTCTCATAACAGACTCACACGAGGAAGCAGACGACATCGCTCTCATAACAGACTCACACGAGGAAGCAGACGACATCGCTCTCATAACAGACTCACACGAGGAATCAGAAGACATCGCTCTCATAACAGACTCACACGAGGAAGCAGAAGACATCGCTCTCATAACAGACTCACACGAGGGAAGCAGAAGACATCGCTCTCATAAACAGACTCACACGAGGAAGCAGACGACATCGCTCTCATAACAGACTCACACGAGGAAGCAGACGACATCGCTCTCATAACAGACTCACACGAGGAAGCAGACGACATCGCTCTCATAACAGACTCACACGAGGAAGCAGACGACATCGCTCTCATAACAGACTCACACGAGGAAGCAGACGACATCGCTCTCATAAACAGACTCACACGAGGAAGCAGACGACATCGCTCTCATAACAGACTCACACGAGGAAGCAGACGACATCGCTCTCATAACAGACTCACACGAGGAAGCAGAAGACATCGCTCTCATAACAGACTCACACGAGGAAGCAGAAGACATTGCTCTCATAACAGACTCACACGAGGAAGGCAGAAGACATCGCTCTCATAACAGACTCACACGAGGAAGCAGAAGGACATGCTCTCATAACAGACTCACACGAGGAAGCAGACGACATCGCTCTCATAACAGACTCACACGAGGAAAGCAGAAGACATCGCTCTCATAAACAGACTCACACGAGGAATCAGAAGACATGCTCTCATAACAGACTCACACGAGGAAGCAGAAGACATATCGCTCTCATAACAGACTCACACGAGGAAGCAGAAGACATTGCTCTCATAACAGACTCACACGAGGAAGCAGAAGACATTGCTCTCATAACAGACTCACACGAGGAAGCAGAAGACATAGCATCGCTCTCATAACAGACTCACACGAGGAATCAGAAGACATTGCTCTCATAACAGACTCACACGAGGAATCAGAAGACATTGCCTCTCATAACAGACTCACACGAGGAAGCAGAAGACATGCTCTCATAACAGACTCACACGAGGAATCAGAAGACATTGCTCTCATAACAGACTCACACGAGGAAGCAGAAGACATCGCTCTCATAACAGACTCACACGAGGAAGCAGAAGACATAGCTCTCATAACAGACTCACACGAGGAAGCAGAAGAAGCATTTGCATCTCATAACAGACTCACACGAGGAGTAAGCAAGACATTGCTTCATAAACAGACTCACACGGGGAAGCAGAAGACATTGCTCTCATAACAGACTCACACGAGGAATCAGAAGACATTGCTCTGATAACAGACTCACACGAGGAAGCAGAAGACATCGCTCTCATAACAGACTCACACGAGGAATCAGAAGACATTGCTCTCATAACAGACTCACACGAGGAAGCAGAAGACATCGCTCTCAAACAGACTCACACGAGAGGAAGCAGAAGACATTGCTCTCATAACAGACTCACACGAGGAAGCAGAAGACATCGCTCTCATAACAGACTCACACGAGGAATCAGAAGACATTGCTCTCATAACAGACTCACACGAGGAAGCAGAAGACATCGCTCTCATAACAGACTCACACGAGGAAGCAGAAGACATCGCTCTCATAACAGACTCACACGAGGAAGCAGAAGACATTGCTCTCATAACAGACTCACACGAGGAAGCAGACGACATCGCTCTCATAACAGACTCACACGAGGAAGCAGAAGACATCGCTCTCATAACAGACTCACACGAGGAATCAGAAGACATCGCTCTCATAACAGACTCACACGAGGAATCAGAAGACATTGCTCTCATAACAGACTCACCGAGGAAGCAGAAGACATTGCTCTCATAACAGACTCACACGAGGAATCAGAAGACATTGCTCTCATAAACAGACTCACACGAGGAATCAGAAGACATTGCTCTCATAACAGACTCACACGAGGGAAGCAGAAGACATTGCTCTCATAACAGACTCACACGAGGAATCAGAAGACATTGCTCTCATAAACAGACTCACACGAGGAATCAGAAGACATTGCTCTCATAAACAGACTCACACGAGGAATCAGAAGACATTGCTCTCATAACAGACTCACACGAGGAAGCAGAAGACATCGCTCTCATAACAGACTCACACGAGGAAGCAGAAGACATTGCTCTCATAACAGACTCACACGAGGAAGCAGAAGACATCGCTCTCATAACAGACTCACACGAGGAATCAGAAGACATTGCTCTCATAACAGACTCACACGAGGAAGCAGAAGACATCGCTCTCATAACAGACTCACACGAGGGAAGCAGAAGACAATCGCTCTCATAACAGACTCACACGAGGAAGCAGAAGACATCGCTCTCATAACAGACTCACACGAGGAAGCAGAAGACATTGCTCTCATAACAGACTCACACGAGGGAAGCAGAAGACATCGCTCTCATAACAGACTCACACGAGGAAGTCAGAAGACATCGCTCTCATAACAGACTCACCGAGGAATCAGAAGACATTGCTCTATAACAGACTCACGAGAGGAATCAGAAGACATTGCTCTCATAACAGACTCACACGAGGAATCAGAAGACATTGCTCTCATAAACAGACTCACACGAGGAAGCAGAAGACATCGCTCTCATAACAGACTCACACGAGGAAGTCAGAAGACATTGCTCTCATAACAGACTCACCCGAGGAAGCAGAAGACATTGCTCTCATAACAGACTCACACGAGGAAGCAGAAGACATGCTCTCATAACAGACTCACACGAGGAAGCAGAAGACATGCTCTCATAACAGACTCACACGAGGAATCAGAAGACATGCTCTCATAACAGACTCACACGAGGGAAGCAGAAGACATTGCTCTCATAACAGACTCACACGAGGAATCAGAAGACATTGCTCTCATAACAGACTCACACGAGGAAGCAGAAGACATTGCTTCATAACAGACTCACACGAGGAAGCAGAAGACATTGCTCTCATAACAGACTCACACGAGGAGACAGAAGACATTGCTCTCATAACAGACTCACACGAGGAAGCAGAAGACATTGCTCTCATAACAGACTCACACGAGGAAGCAGAAGACATTGCTCTCATAACAGACTCACACGAGGAATCAGAAGACATTGCTCTCATAACAGACTCACACGAGGAAGCAGAAGGGACATTGCTCTCATAACGACTCAACGAGGAATCAGAAGACATGACATGCTCTCATAACAGACTCACACGAGGAAGCAAGAAGACATCGCTCTCATAACAGACTCACACGAGGAAGCAGAAGACATTGCTCTCATAACAGACTCACACGAGGAAGCAGAAGACATCGCTCTCATAACAGACTCACACGAGGAAGCAGAAGACATTGCTCTCATAACAGACTCACACGAGGAAGCAGAAGACATCGCTCTCATAACAGACTCACACGAGGAAGCAGAAGACATCGCTCTCATAACAGACTCACACGAGGAAGCAGAAGACATCGCTCTCATAACAGACTCACACGAGGAGAAGCAGACGACATCGCTCTCATAACAGACTCACACGAGGAAGCAAGAGACATTGCTCTCATAACAGACTCACACGAGGAAGCAGAAGACATCGCTTTCATAACAGACTCACACGAGGAAGCAGAAGACATTGCTCTCATAACAGACTCACACGAGGAAGCAGAAGACATCGCTCTCATAACAGACTCACACGAGGAAGCAGAAGACATCGCTCTCATAACAGACTCACACGAGGAAGCAGAAGACATCGCTCTCATAACAGACTCACACGAGGAAGCAGACGACATCGCTCTCATAACAGACTCACACGAGGAAGCAGAAGACATTGCTCTCATAACAGACTCACACGAGGAAGCAGAAGACATCGCTCTCATAACAGACTCACACGAGGAATCAGAAGACATTGCTCTCATAACAGACTCACACGAGGAAAGCAGAAGACATCGCTCTAATAACAGACTCACACGAGGAAGCAGAAGACATCGCTCTCATAACAGACTCACACGAGGAAGCAGAAGACATTGCTCTCATAACAGACTCACACGAGGAAGGCAGAAGACATCGCTCTCATAACAGGACTCACCAGAGGAAGCAGAAGGACATCGCTCTCATAACAGACTCACACGAAGGAATCAGAAGGACATTGCTCTCCATAACAGACTCACACGAGGAAGCAGAAGACATCGCTCTCATAACAGACTCACACGAGGAAGCAGAAAGACATCGCTCTCATAACAGACTCACACGAGGGGAAGCAGAAGACATCGCTCTCATAAACAGGCTCACACGAGGAGGCAGCAGACGATCGCTCTCATAACAGACTCACACGAGGAAGCAGACGACCATCGCTCTCATAACAGACTCACACGAGGAAGCAGGCAGAGACATCGCTCTCATAACAGACTTCACACGAGGAAGCAGAAGAACATCGCTCTCATAAACAGACTCACACGAGGAAGCAGAAGACATCGCTCTCCATAACAGACTCACACGAGGAAGCGAGCAGACGATATCGCTCTCATAACAGACTCACACGAGGAATCAGAGGACATCGCTCTCAAACAGACTCACACGAGGAAGCAGAAGACATCGCTCTCATAACAGACTCACACGAGGAAAGCAGAACGACATCGCTCTCATAACAGACTCACACGAGGAAGCAGACGACATCGCTCTCATAACAGACTCACACGAGGAGGAAGCAGAGGACATCGCTCTCATACAGACTAACACGAGGAAGCAGACGACATCGCTCTCATAACAGACTCCACACGAGGAAGCAGACGACATCGCTCTCATAACCAGACTCACACGAGGAGAGCAGACGACATCGCTCTCATAACAGACTCACACGAGGAAGCAGACGACATTCGCTCTCATAACAGACTCACACGAGGAAGCAGAAGACATCGCTCTCATAACAGACTCACACGGAGGAAGCAGAACGACCATCGCTCTCATAACAGACTCACACGAGGAAGCAGAAGACCATCGCTCTCATAACAGACTCACACGAGGAAGCAGAAGACATCGCTCTTCATAAACAGACTCACACGAGGAAGCAGAAGACATCGCTCTCATAACAGACTCACACGAGGAAGCAGACGACACATCGCTCTCATAACAGACTCACACGGGAGGAAGCAAGACGACATCGCTCTCATAAACAGACTCACACGAGGAATCAGAAGACATCGCTCTCATAAAACGACTCACGACGAGGAAGCAGAAGACATCGCTTCTCATAACAGACTCACACGAGGAAGCAGAAGACATCGCTCTCATAACAGACTCACACGAGGAAGCAGACGACATCGCTCTCATAACAGACTCACACGAGGAAGCAGGACGACAATCGCTCTCATAACAGACTCACACGAGGAAGAAGACGACAATCGCTCTCATAACAGAACTCACACGAGGAGAAGCAGACGACATCGCTCTCATAACAGACTCACACGAGGAAGCAGACGAACATCGCTCTCATAACAGACTCACACGAGGAAGCAGACGACCATCGCTCTCATAACAGACTCCCACGAGGAAGCAGACGACCATCGTCTCATAACAGAGACTCACACGAGGGAAGCAGAAGGAACCATCGCTCTCATCAGACAACACGAGGAAGCAGAAGACATTGCTCCATAACAGACTCACACGAGGAAGCAGAGACATTCGCTCTCATAAACAGGACTCACACGAGGAAGCAGAAGACATTGCTCTCATAACAGGACTCACAGGAGGAAGCAGACGACATCGCTCTCATAACAGACTCACACGAGGAAGCAGAAGACCATCGCTCTCATAACAGACTCACACGAGGAATCAGAAGACATTGCTCTCATAACAAGACTCACACGAGGAAGCAGAAGACATCGCTCTCATAACAGACTCACACGAGGAAGCAGAAGACTGCGCTCTCATAAACAGACTCACACGAGGAAGCAGAAGACATTGCTCTCATAACAGACTCACACGAGGAAGCAGAAGACATCGCTCTCATAACAGACTCACCACGAGGAGTCAGAAGACACATTGCTCTCATAAACAGACTCACACGAGGAATCAGAAGACATGCTCTCATAACAGACTGCCACACGAGGAAGCAGAAGACATTGCTCTCATAACAGACTCACACGAGGAATCAGAAGACCATGCTCTTATAACAGACTCACACGAGAAGCAGAAGACATCGCTCTCATAACAGACTCACACGAGGAAGCGACGAGACATAGCTCTCATAAACAGACTCACACGAGGAAGCAGGAAGACATTGCTCTCATAACAGACTCACACGAGGAATCAGACGACATTGCTCTCATAACAGACTCACACGAGGAAGAAGAAGACATTGCTCTCATAACAGACTCACACGAGGAATCAGAAGACATTGCTCTCATAACAGACTCACACGAGGAAGCAGAAGACATCGCTCTCATAACAGGACTCACACGAGGAATCAGAAGACATGCTCTCATTAACAGGACTCACACGGAGGAAGCAGAAGACATCGCTCTCATAACAGACTCACACGAGGAGGAAAGCAGAAGACATTGCTCCATAACAGACTCACACGAGGGAAGCAGAAGGACATCGCTCTCATAACAGACTCACACGAGGAATCAGAAGACATTGCTCTCATAACCAGACTCACACGAGGAAGCAGAAGACATCGCTCTCATAACAGGCTCTCACACGAGGAAGCAGAAGACATCGCTTTCATAACCGGACTCACACGGGGAAGCAGAAGGGACATTGCTCTCATAACAGACTCACACGAGGAAGCAGACGACATCGCTCTCATAACAGACTCACACGAGGAAGCAGAGGACATCGCTCTCATAACAGACTCACACGAGGGAATCAGAAGGACATTGCTCTCATACAGACTCACACGAGGAATCAGAAGGACATTGCTCTCTATAACAGACTCACACGAGGAAGCAGAAGCATCGCCTCATAACAGACTCACACGAGGATCAGAAGACATTGCTCTCATAACAGACTCACACGAGGAATCAGAAGACATTGCTATCATAACAGATTCACGCGAGGAAGCAGAGGACAAGTGCTCTATAACAGACTCACACGAGGAATCAGAAGACATTGCTTTCATCACGACTCACACGAGGGAATCAGAAGACATTGCTCTCATAACAGACTCACACGGGGGATCAGCAGAAGAATTGCTCTCATAACAGACTCACCGAGGAAGCAGAAGACTCGCTCTCATAACAGACTCACACGACGGAAGCAGAGAGACATTGCTCTCTCATAAGCAGACTCACACGAGGAAGCAGAGGACATCGCTCTCATAACAGGACTCACACGAGGAATCAGAAGACATTGCTCTCATAACAGACTAACACGAGGAAGCAGAAGACATCGGCTCTCATAACAGACTCACAGGGAGGAAGCAGAAGACATCGCTTCATAACAGGACTCACACGGAGGAAGCAGAAGACATGCTCTCTTAACAGACTCACACGAGGAGGAAGCAGACGACATCGCTTCATAACAGACTCACACGAGGAAGCAGAAGACATCGCTCTCATAACAGACTCACACGAGGGAATCAGAAGACCATTGCTCTCATAAACCGACTCACACGAGGAATCAGAAGACATTGCTCTCTAAACAGACTCACACGAGGAGCAGAAGCAGAAGACATCGCTCATTAACAGACTCACACGAGGAATCAGAAGACATTGCTTTATAACAGACTCACACGAGAGGAAGCAGAAGACCATCGCTCTCATAACAGACTCACACGAGGAAGCAGAAGACATTGCTCTCATAACAGATCACACGAGGAGGCAGCAGAAGACATGCTCTATAACGACTCACACGAGGACTCAGAAGACATGCTTCATAACAGACTCACCCGAGGATCAGAGGACATTGCTCTCATAACAGACTCACACGCGGAATCAGAAGACATTGCTTCATAACGACTCACAGAGAGCAGGCAGACATTGCTCTCATAACAGACTAACACGAGGAATCAGAGACATGCTCTCATAACGACTCACACGAGGAAGCAGAGACATCGCTCTCATAACGATCACACGGGAAGCAGAAGACATAGTCTCATAACAGACTCACACGGGAAGCAGAGACATGCTCTCATAACAGACCTCAGAGGAGGACTCAGAAGACATTGCTTCATAACAGAACACAGGGGAAGCAGAAGACATGCTCTATAATCGACTCACCCGAGGAATCAGAAGACTTGCTCTCATAACAGACTCCAAGGAAGCAGAAGACATCGCTTTCATAACAGACTCACACGAGGACTCAGAAGCATTGCTCTCATAACAGATCACACGAGGAAGCAGAGACATCGCTCTCATAACAGACTACACGAGGAAGCAGAAACATTGCTCTCATAACGACTCAAACGAGGAAGCAGAAGACATCGCTCTATAACCAGATTCACACGAGGAATCAGAAGAATTGCTTCATAAAGAATCACAGAGGAAGCAGAAGACCTCGCTCTCATAACAGACTACACGAGGAAGCAGAAGACATCGCTCTATAAACAGACTCACAGAGGAAGCAGCAGACATTGCTCTCATACAGGAGCTCACCGAGGAAGCAGACGACATCGCTCTCATAACAGACTCACAGGAGGAAGAGAAGAATCGCTCATAACAGATTCACACGAGGAATCAGAAGACATTGCTCTCATAAAAGACTCACACGAGAATAGACGACATTGCTTCATAACAGACTCACCGAGGACGCAGAGACATCCTCATAACAGACCACACGAGGAATCAGACGACATTGCTCTTAACAGACCACACGAGGAATAGAAGACATTGCCTTCATAACAGACTCACACGAGGAGCGAAGAATCGCTCTCATACAGACTCACACTAGGACTCAGAAGACATGCTCTCATAACAGACTACACGAGGAATCAGAGGACATGCTTTCAAACAGACTCACACGAGGAGCCGAAGACATCGCTCTCAGACCGACTCACACGAGGAAGCAGGAGACACGCTCTCTAACAGACTCACACGAGGAGGGAAGCAGAGACATGCTCTTCTTACAGACTCACACGAGGAAGCAGAAGACACGCTATATAACGACTCACACAGGAATCAGAAGACTTGCTCTCATAACAGACTCACACGAGGAAGCAGAAGACACGCTCATAACAGACTCACCGAGAAGCAGAAGCATCGCTTATAACAGACTTCACCCGAGAAGCAGAAGCCATTGCTCTCATAACAGATCACAGGGAAGCAGACGACATCGCTTTATAACAGACTCACAGAGGAAGCAGAAGACATCGCTCTCATACAGACTCACACGAGGAATAGAAGGACATTGCTTATACAGACTCACACGAGGAATCAGAAGACATTGCTTCATAACAGCCTCACACGAGGAAGCAGAAGACATCGCTCTCCTAACAGGTCAACAGGAGGAAGGAGAAGACATCCTCTCATAAAGACTCACACGAGGAAGCGAAGACATTCTCTCATAACAGATCACACGAGGAAGCAGGACGACATCGCTCTCAAACAGACTCACACGAGGGAAAGACGAAGAGATCCTTCTTATACAGACTCACACGCGAATCAGCAGACATGCTCTCATAACGACTCACACGAGGAGCAGAAGACATGCTCTCATAACAGATTCACACGGGGAAGCAGAAGATTCGCTCCATAAAACAGCCTCACACGCGGAAGCAGAAGACATCGCTCTCATAACAAACTCACACGAGGAAGGCAGACGACATCGCTCTCATAACGGACTCACAGGAGGAAGCAGGACGACATCGCTCTCCTAACAGACTCACAGAGGAAGCAGGACATCGCTTCAAACAGGCTCACGAGGGGGAAGCAGAAGACATCGGTCTATAAACAGACCACACGAGGAACAGACGACATCGCTCTCATAACAGACTTCACACGAGGAAGCAGACGACATCGCTATCATACATACTCACACGAGGAATCAGAAGACATCGCTCTCATAACGACTCCACGAGGAAGCAGAGACATCGCTCTCATAACAGCCTCAACGAGGAAGCAGCGACATCGCTCTCTAACAGACTCACACGAGGAAGCAGACGCCATCGCTTCAAACAGACTCACACGAGGAAGCAGAAGACATCGCTCTCATAACAGACTCCACGAGGAGGAAGCAGACGACATCGCTCTATAACAGACTCACACGAGGTAGCAGACGCTCGCTCTCATAAAAGACTCACACGAGGAAGCAGACGACATCGCTCTCATAACAGACTCACCGAGGAGAAGCAGACGACATCGCTCTCTAACAGATCACACGAGGAAGCAGAGGCATCGCTCTTACAGATCACAGAGGAAGCAGACGACATCGCTCTCATAACAGACTCACACGAGGAAGCAGAAGACATCGCTCTCATAACGACTCACACGAGGAGCAGAGACTCGTCTCATAACAGGACTCCACGAGGAATCAGAAGACATGCTCTTAAACAGACTCACACGAGGGGCCGGGGAAGCAGACGAATGCTCTCATAACAGACCACGGGAGGGGCAGGAAGCAGACGACATCGCTCTCATACAGACTCCACGAGGAATCAGAAGACCTCGCTTCTCAACAGCTCACACGAGGAAGCAGAAGACATCGCTTCATAACCGACTACAGGGAAGCAGGAGACCTCGCTCTCATAACAGATCACACGAGGAAGCAGGACGACATCGCCTCATAACAGACTCAACGAGGAAGCAGACGACACGCTCTCATAACAGCCACACGAGGAAGCAGAAAATCGCTCTCATACCAGACTCACACGAGGAAAGCAGACGAATCCTCCATACGACTCACACGCGGAAGCAGACGGACATCGCTTCAATACAGACTCACACGAGGGAAGCAGACGGGGTGGCTCTCATTCGATTCAACGAGGGGGTGGGGTGTGGTGGGAACTCACACGAGGAAGAGACGACATCGCTCTCAAACAGACTCACACGAGGAAGAGACGACATCGCTCTCCTAACAGACTCACACGAGCAAGCAGACGACATGCTCTCATAACAGACTCACACGAGAAGCAGAAGCATCGCTTCAAAAAGATGACTCAAAGGGAAGCAGACGACATCGCTTCATAACGACTCACACGGGGAAGCAGAGACACGCTCTCTAACAGACTCAACGAGGAAGCAGACGAATCGCTCTCATAACAGACTCCACAGGAAGCATAAGACATCGCTCTCATAAGCGACTCACCGAGGAAGCAGACGACATCGCTCTCAAACAGACTCACACGAGGAAGCAGCCGACATCGCTCCATAACAGACTCACCCGAGGGAGGGACGACCCATCGCTCTATACAGACTCACACGAGGAACAGAAGACATCCTCTCATACCGACTCACACGAGGAAGCAGCAGAATCCTCTGCTAAAGACTCACAGAGGAAGCAGACGCCATCGCTCTCATACAGACTCACACGAGGAAGCAGAAGACAACGCTCTCATACAGACTCACACGAGGAAGCAGACGCATCGCTCTATAACAGACTCACACGAGAAGCAGAAGAAACGCTCTCATTAACAACTCACACGATGAAGCAGAAACAACGCTCTCATAACAGACTCACACGAGGAAGCAGACGACACGCCTCTACAGACTACACGAGGAGGAAGAGGAAGACAACTCTATAACAGACTCACCAAGAGGAAGCAGACGACATCGCTCTCATAACGGATCACACGATGAAGCAGAAGACAACGCTCTCATAACAGATCACACGAGGAGGAGACGAACATCGGTCTATTAACAGACTCACACAGAGGAAGCAGAAGACAACGCCTCATAACAGACTCACACGAGGAAGCAGACGACATCGCTCTCATAACAGACTCACACGAGGAAGCAGAAGAGCATTGCTCATAACAGACTCACACGAGGAAGCAGAAGACATTGCTCTCATACAGGACTCACCCGGGAGGAAGCAGACATTGCTTCATACAGACTCACACGAGGAAGCAGACGACATCGCTC
This sequence comes from Diploptera punctata, assembly GCA_030220185.1. Lineage (NCBI taxonomy): Eukaryota > Metazoa > Arthropoda > Insecta > Blattodea > Blaberidae > Diploptera > Diploptera punctata. The sequence continues at coordinate 4,003 of JASPKZ010004725.1, read as the reverse complement.
TCATAACAGACTCACACGAGGAAGCAGAAGACATCGCTCTCATTAACAGACTCACACGAGGAAGCACGACGAATCGCTCTCATATAACAGACTCCCACGAGGAAGCAGACGACATCGCTCTCATAACTGACTCACACGAGGAAGGCAGACGACATTGCTCTCATAACAGACTCCACACGAGGGAGGCAGGACGACATCGCTCTCATAACAGACTCACACGAGGAAGAGGACGACATTGCTCTCATAACAGACTCACACGAGGAGCAGACGACGCACGCTCTCATAACAGGACTCACACGAGGAAGCAGACGGCATCGCTCTCATAACAGACTGTCACGACGAGGAAATCGGATCGACATCGCTCTCTAGCAGACTCACACGAGGAAGCAGACGGACAACGCTCTCATAACAGACTCACCGAGGAGCAGGACGACCATCGCTTCATAACAGACTCACACGAGGAAGCAGAAGGACATCGCTCTCCTAAACAGACTCACACGAGGGAGCAGGACGACCATCGCTCTCATAAAGATCACACGAGGAGGGAAGCAACGACGATCGCTCTCACTAAACAGACTCACACGAGGAAGCAGACGACATTGCTCTCATAACAGCTTCACACGCGGAGGAAGCAGACGACATCGCTCTCAGTAACAGACTCACCGAGGACGCAGACGACAACGCTCTCAAACAGACTCACACGAGGAAGCAGGACGACATCGCTCTCATAACAGACTCACACGAGGAAGCAGAAGACCTCGCTCTCATAACAGACTCACACGAGGAGCAGACGACATTGCTCTCATAACAGACTCACACGATGGAAGCAGACGACATTGCCTCTAACAGACTCACAGGAGGACGCAGAAGACATCGCTCTCATAACAGACTCACACGAGGAAGCAGACGACATCGCTCTCATAACAGACTCACACGAGGAAAGCAGACGCATTGCTCTCATAACAGACTCACACGAGGAAGCAGACGACATCGCTCTCATAACAGACTCACACGAGGAAGCAGACGACATCGCTCTCATAATAGACCACACGAGGAAGCAGACAGCACGCAAGACATCGTATCTCATACCAGACTCACACGAGGAAGCAGACGACATCGCTCTTCATAACAGACTCAACGGAGGAAGCAGGAAGACATCGCTCTCATAACAGACTCACACGAGGAACAGACGGTATCCTTGCTCTCATAACAGACTCAAACGAGGAAGCAGACGACTCGCTCTCAAACAGACTCACACGAGGAAGCAGACGACATTGCTCTCATAACAGACTCACGACGAGGAACAAAGACATCGCTCTCATAACAAGACTCACACGAGGAGGAAGCTGACATCGCTCTCATAACAGACTCCACGAGGAGGAAGCAGTACGAATCGCTCTCAAACCGACTCAAACGAGCGGAACAGACGGACACATCGCTATCAGAACAGATCACACGAGGAAGCAGAAGACATTGTCTCATAACAGATCACACGCGGGGAAGCAGGACGGACATCGCTCTCATACAGACTCACACGAGGGAGCAGGAAGATCGCTCTAATAACAGACGTCACACGAGGAGAGGAGGAAAGCGAGACATCGCTCTATAAACAGACTCACCCGAGGAAGAGCAGACGACATCGCTTCATAACAGGACTCACACGAGGAAGCAGAAGCATCGCTCTCATAACAGACTCACACGAGGAAGCCGACGACATCGCTCTCATAACAGACTCACACGAGGAAGCAGACGACATCGCTTCATAACAGACTCACACGAGGAAGCAGACGACATCGCTCTCATCATAAACAGACTCACACGTGGAAGCAGACGACATCGCTCTCATAACGACTCACACGAGGAAGCAGACGACATCGCTCTCATAACAGACTCCACACGAGGAAGCAGAAGACATTGCTCTCATAACAGACTCACACGAGGAAGCAGACGACATCGCTCTCATAACAGACTCAGACGAGGAAGCGGACGCCGAAGGACAATTGTCTCATAACAGACTCAACGAGGAAGAGACGACATGCTTCTCATAACAGGACTCACACGAGGAGGAAGTTTCAGACGACATCGCTCTCATAACAGATCACACGAGGAAGCAGAAGACATCGCTTTCATACAGACTCACACGAGGAAGAGACGACATCGCTCTCTCATAACAGACTCACACGAGGAAGCAGACGACATCGCTCTCATAACAGACTCACACGAGGGAAGCAGACGGGCATCGCTCTCATAACAGACTCACACGAGGAAGCAGAGCGACATCGCTCTCATAACAGAACTCACACGAGGGGGCAGACGAGGACATTGCTCTCATAACAGACTCACACGAGGAAGCAGACGACATCGCCTCATAACAACTCACACGAGGAAGCAGACGACATCGCTCTCATAACAGACTCAACGAGGGAAGCAGACGACATCGCTCTCTTAACAGACTCACACGAGGAGAGGAGACGACATCGCTCTCTAACAGACTCACACGAGGAAGCAGACGACCATCGCTCTCATAACAACTTACCACGGTGAAGCAGACGGCCATCGCTCTCATAAAAGACTCACACGAGGAAGCAGAAGACATTGCTCTCATAACCGACTCACACGAGGAGCAGACGGACATCGCTCTCATATAAGACTCACACGAGGATCGGAGACGACATCGCTCTATAACAGACTCCACCGAGGAAGCAGACGACATCGCTCTTCATAACCGACTCACACGAGTGGAAGCAGACGACATCGCCTCTCATAACAGACTCACACGAGGAGGGTAATGGAGAAGCGACGACATCGCTCTCATACAGGACTCACACAGGAGGAAGCAGACGACATCGCTCTCATACACAGACTCACCGAGGAAGCAGACGACCATCGCTCTCAAACAGACTCACACGAGGAAGCAGAGTGACATCGCTCTCATAACAGCACTCACACGAGGAAGCAGAAGACATCGCTCTCATAACAGGACTCACGACGAGGAAGAAGAAGACATCGCTCTCATAAAGACTCACACGAGGAAGCAGACGACATCGCTCTCATAACAGACTCACACGAGGAAGCAGAAGACATTTCGCTCTCATACACAGACTCACACGAGGTTGGAAGCAGAAGGACATCGCTCTTCATAACAGAACTCACTAGGAGGAGCAGACGACATCGCTCTCATAACAGACTCACACTGAGGAAGCAGAAGACAATCGCTTCATAACAGATCTCACACGAGGACGGAAAGCAGACACATCGCTCTCATTAACAGACTCACAAGAGGAGGGAAGGAGGAAGCAGGACGAATCGCTCTCTAACAGACTACACTGAGTAAGCAGACGACATCGTCTTATAACAGACTCACACGAGGAAGCAGACGACATCGCTCTCATAACAGACTAACACGCGGAAGCAGACGACATCGCTCATATACAGGACTCACACGGGAAGCGAGACGACCATAGCTCCATAACAGACTCACACGGAGGAAGCAGACGACATCGCTCTCATAACAGACTCACACGAGGAAGCAGACGAATCGCTCTCATAACCTGACTCACACGAGGAAGCAGACGACATCGCTCTCATAAGCAGGACTCACACGAGGAAGCAGACTACACTCGCTCTCATAACAGACTCACACGAGGAATATCAGACGACATCGCTCTCATAACAGACTCACAACGAGGAAGCAGACGACATCGCTCTCATAACAGACTTCACACGAGGAAGCAGATAGACATCGCTCTCATAATAGATCACACGAGGAACGCAGAAGGACTCGCTCTCATAACAGACTCACACGAGGAACGCAGACGACCTCGCTCTCATAACAGACTCACACGATGGAGGAGCAGACGACCTCGCTCTCATAACAGACTCACACGAGGAAGCAGACGACATCGCTCTCATAACAGACTCACACGATGAAGCAGACGAACATCGCTCTCATACAGACTCACACGAGGAAGCAGAAGGCATCGCTCTCATAACCGACTCAACG
>JASPKZ010004724.1:0-19970 GCA_030220185.1 Diploptera punctata | reverse complement strand
TCCCGTCCACAGCTTTTATTTTTCTTATCATGTCATTTTATGCAAGCATTGCTAAAAGCAAAAAAATAATTATAATTATAATATGTATATAATATATCCGCCTCCCAAGATTTACAAAAAAAATAATTAACTTCGTAACACTATTCTGTGAAATGTTTTTTTTTAGCAAAAAATAACAAATATGTAGACGTAATAAGAACTTACGTTGCGGAGCAACGCCACTGTGTGTGAATATTGAAAAAGTCAGTTTTGATTTGAATGTAATAAAATACAAAAGTTTGACAGGTTTAAATCTAGTTTGTAAGAGTAATTTTTTGGAATGAAGAAATCGCATCTCTTCCTTTATCAGGTAAATACTAAATACAAAATATAAAAAGCGATAATATGGAGATGAATAAAGAACTTCACTCCTTTTATCATGTATAGGAAATGTACAATTTGGTATGCTGTAAAATATTAAATAAATAGTGTAATTTATTTAACTTGGTTACCATGTATCATTTTAAATTTCAACAAAATAAAGAAAATATTAACTTCTTAAGAACTATAGTTAAATATGCCTAATATGAGTATAATTTTATTACATCCATATTAACATAAGATTAAAATTTATCTGATGCTGTTAATAGATTGAACCATTAAAATAAATAAAAATGCCGATATGGAATTTGCATTGTTCGTTTCAGAACACTAAAATTAACTTTCACGCGTCTCAACTATAAAGACAAAAAAAAATTAACGAAAAAGTACAGTATACAAATTATTAAAATTTTTATTTAAATGTGGAAAATTCTGTTATAATTCTTTCAAAGCAACTGATTACAAATTATATTGCTGAAATGAGTTCTATTTTTAAACTAAACAATCGAAAGAAATATCTTACAATGCGCGAAATCTTACTTTATGAATGACTGTTTCCAGCAGGTGCACATAGTACAGCGTTGTCATACGTATTTTCACTCTGTTTGTTTCCAATAACGCTACACCAATAATAATTTTATTTTACACTACAGGTTATACATACTTAATCACATATACTCCACGCCAATTGTATTTTTATACAAGAAACTTCATATGATTTAAAACTGTTTTTGCAATCAACAAGCATGACTCTGTTTCACAAAGTGAATGCTAGATCAATGTCGCAACACCGCACTGTGGATCCTCGATAATACGACACACATGTCATGTCAAAGGTAAACTAATGCTATAACCTTCAAGTTGAAGGACTCCCACACCCACATTTTCTAACACATAAGAACAGCGCACTTGTTTTAATTTCACTCACTTAATAACATACATATTGAAGAATCGCACAATGAGGAATTATTTAAATGCCATTAATAAAAACATAACTTTCTTTCACAGACGAAACTTGTGAATTTTTCGCACTGATGGTTCATTTGAAATTAGTGCATATTCTATAACATACGGCTTCAACACTTTCACATGGTGAACTCCATGAGTTGCCGGTATAGCTGCAAGATGTTGAAATCACTTTTCTAAAAATCTCTTCCCTTCTTCTATCTCATTTTGTGTCACCTCCTGAACTATTATTTGTTTAGTTTTACTACTTACGATTTTACAGAATTCTGCAGCACTTTGAATCTTCTTTCCTGACTTTGAAGATATCCAAGCCATCCTTTTTACCTGGCCTCCAACCGCATCTACAGCTCCCTTACCATGATACGATTCAAAGAAGTTCCATTCTATGTTAAATCCAAATATGCAAGTAAGCAGTGTCAAATTGCTCAATGTATACTTCTGTTTAAAGTGACTTGCTGCTCCATCTGAGAATATTTTTATGCCTCTAGGTTTGGAAGAAGTTCTAATAATTCGCTAAACACTCTTCGTAAGCAAACATCTACAGCATACTTGTCATGTGTCATATAATCTGAAACGAGAGCAAAGGATTTCTTTTGAACTTCTCTCTCACCTTCTTGTCTAAACCAGGCAACTGTAGTGAATATTGAAATTTGTTTATTGTTCCAATGAACTGCCTGTATCTCGTTTTGCTCTCTACAGGTATAATTTTCAGAGAAATCAATCTGTATAACTGCTTCATTTACTCCAACGTTTTTCCGAGCATATTTAAATGCTTCTGCTTGTTGCTTTTTACATAAACATGGTTTAGGAAATCTGGTAGACAGTCGCTCAGTTGTTCCATGCAATCAATTACTGACCCTTCTTTCGTATCAATTTGAGCTCTTCCCGTTACACAATGTCCACTGACTCCACTCGCATCGTGAATTACCACATTCATCTGTAATTTCTATCTTAGTCAGAAAAGGGCATTTTATGCATCCTGATTGCATGCATTCAGCTGCGTTCTGGTCACAAACCACCTGAGATATGAATTTCCGAAAATCAGTCGCTATAGGTACATATTTCTTACTCAATGCTTTTAGCAGAAACTTCACATTTTCGTGTATAATGCACGTGCAAACATTATGTGGAATATCGTACTGGCGATATACGTGTGCGGGGCGTAGTTCGGCGAACTTGGAGAAACTAATGTGGATATCTTCATTGTTTTCAATAAACAGTGCATGTGCTTCTTTCAGTGTTACAATTAAATTCTTAATCCGGACCTCTTGTATTTCACCATTCATAACGATCTTCTTAAAATAATTTCTTCCCGGAGCCTGATATGAGATAGAATCATCCTCATAAAAATTACGTACCGCTGCCCTAACATGATCTGATAGCTGCTTTTTGGATACACATTTTGCTCGTTTACTTATCTTTAATCCTTCCTTTTCTGCCAACTTACACACAAGTTCTTTCCTTTTCTTGGTGAATTCGGTAATGCTTTCCTCAACACGTTTTCTGCACTTTCCATAATGCTGCCGACTTTTGAATGCCGTACCAGGTATCTCAGCTTCAGAAGTATGTTCTCCGATTATTTTTTAACTTTTCCCTTTCTCGTTGAGCTGCTTTGTGTATTCTATTTATTATCTTAAGTCTTTCTCTTCCTGCTTTAGTATTTTTTATTCTAGACCTTTGTTTCCTTTTCGTTTCCTTACTTGTTCTTGCCAATTTTTATATCGCCCTTGTTCCTCTTCAACGGAGTTTGTATTCACACTGCCTTTGTGCAGGGGATTTACCCATATTAGGAGTTCACAGTGTAACCTCAGCGGAGTGTAGCAACAACTGAGTGCACCGTGCGCAGTAGCAATAAATACATAAAGAAATCAGTCACGGGATTCTAGCGGGAAACGTAATTACTTTACAAGACAATGTCGTTAATACTTTCTTGTTAGTTATGTACCGATAACGTAGAATCCCAGAGGAAATTTGAATCCATCAATTATCGTATTGTGTACAATAACTTTGTATGTTTTATGTGACTGACTGTAGCTTACCCTTAATAATTCTAGGGTGCTTTTTAATTATCTAGAATATTATAAGCTACAATTATTAGTATTACATTTATGATCAGGAAGGACCGAAATATTGGTATAACAAGAGTCAGTGAAACAAAACAAATTTATAGCAGTGAAATCGTAAAATAAAATTTCGTTTAATTTGCATGTGTTTTCAGGTTTCGGAATATATCATGTTCTACTATTAATTTAGATCAAAATAATCCGTATTTCAAACATTAACTTCTATAATCGGAAAATTACATTTGCAAAAAAAAAAAATCTCATCGAAAAAGTTACTCCTGCGCCAATTTAAAAATTTTCACATCGGTATGACATTTTCATGTAATTACTCTACATTAAATCCTTCCGCTGACTGCCTTTTAGTTCAAATTGTAACAGAAGAAGGGCCAGTAATTATTTTATGAAACAAGCTGAGCCGAACAGTCTACCAGATCTCCTAAAAACCATGATTTATGTTAATACACCGAGGAGTCCAGCAAGCAACTGACTGCGTTATGCATATTTAGCAATATAAGTGAGGGGACAAAAAGTCAGTCAGTCACGGCACTCCAGCGGAAAAATAATGACTTTACAAGAAACTGTCATGTATACTTTGTTGTTAGTTTTGTACCGATAACGTAGAATCCAAGAGGAAATTTTAATCCATAAATTATTATGTTGTGTACAGTGATTTTTATCCGTTTTCTGTGACTGACTGACCATAACTTACAGTTAACAACTATAGGACACATTTAAGGTATATAGAATATTAGAATGCAATTAATATTCTTTAATTTACGACCAAGGAGGACCAAAGTATGGTGTAACATAAGATTTTGTGAAATAAAACGAATTTATACGACCAAATCATTAACAAGAAATTGGTAAAATTTTGCGTATTTTTTTCAGGTTTGGAATATGACAAGTTCTACCGCTATTATTAGATCAAAATAATGCACATTTGAAACATTTTCTTATAGAATTATAAAATTTGATATTTACAGATATATATTACATCAACAAAATTATTCCTGCGTCAGTTTCAATATTTTCACCTCGGTATGACATTTTCATGGAATCGCTCTATTAGAGAATTTAATGTTTGTAGTACACTTGCTCGATGGCGTGAACGGTAGCGCACTGGGATATATATACATATATATTGTAATTAAATTGTCTTTGAGCAATGCAAGCTTAAAATTACATCATAAGAAATATAAATGCACGGACGGGACTTGAACCCGGACATCTGGATTTATATCCCACTACATAGAGTAATAATGAGATTATATTATTATAAGTGAAGAGAATATTTGTACTAGAATTACTTGGTGGCGTAATCGTTAGCGCAATGGAGTATATATATTACTGTAATAACATTTTTGACATTGGGCAAAGCAAACTTAAAATGACATTATCAGAAAAATAAATGCTCGGACGGGCTTGAACCCAGACCTCTGGATTTATATCCCACTATATCCAGTAATAATGAGAATATATTATTATAACAGAAATTAATGTTTGTACTAGACTTGCTCGGTGGCGTAATCGGTAGCGCACTGGAATATATATATATATTATTATTATTTTATTACTAATTTTTACAAATGCCAATGCAATCTCATAATGTCTTGATAAGAAATACAAATGCTCGGACGGGGTTGAACCCGGACCTCTGGATTTACATCCCACTACATCTAGTGATATTGAGAATATATTATTATAAGAGAAATAAATGTTTTTACCAGACTTGCTCGGTGGCTTAATCTGTAGCGCACTGGGATACAAATAATATATATATATATATATATATATATACACACAAACATATAATAACTTAATTTTAGACATTGAGAAATGCAAGCTTAAAATAACATGATAAGAAAAATAAGTGCTCGGACGGGATTGAACAAAGACCTCAGCATTTTTAACCGACTACATGTAGTAATAATTCAGAATATATTATTATAAGAGAATTAAATATTTGTACAAGACTTGCTTGGTGGCGTAATCGGTAGCGAACTGGATATATATATATATTATATATATATATATATATATATAATTAAATTTTTGACATTGAGCAATGCAGGCATAAGATGAAATGATAAGAAAAATAAATGTTGGGACGGGACTTGAACCCGGAACTCTGGATTTACATCCTACTACAACTAGTATATAATGAGTATATATTCTATTAGAGAATTTTATGTTTGTATTACATTTGGTCTGTGGCGTAATAGGTAGCGCACTGATATATATATATATATATATATATATATATATATATATTCTAAACTAAATTTTGACATTGAGCAATGCGATATGAAGAAGGAAAGGATGTAAATGCAAAAGTATCTAAAATTTTTAAGAATTTTAGGGTTAATAAATTCTATCTTCAAGCCACAGTTAGTCCAAAAGGATTCAAGACTGAAAGTGTACAAAACACTGGCTCTTCCAACTCTTTTGTATGGTAGCGAAGTATGGAACGTTGAAACAGAAGGATATACAGAGACTTAGATCTGCTGAAATGAGATATCTTCGGAGGACTGCAGGATACACACTACTAGATCACAAAAAAAATGAAGACATCTTAGAAGAATTACACATGGAATCTTTAGAAAACAAAATTTCTGATTATAAGTCAAGATTGGATACAACATGTTCATCGAATGGAAGATCACAGAATACCCAAACTAAATCAACCTGCAGGAAGAAGAAGACCTGGAACGTCCACTCAAAAGACTTCTGGATGGGTGTCTTTCTCTTGAGGCCGAAACAGGTCAACAAATGGCCTAAATTCGTGAATGTACTATGATGATGAAGTTATATAGTATCCTGTTGGAGTTCGGAATTCCTAAAAAGTTAGTTAGACTTATACGAATGTGTCTAAATGGGACAAAGAGTAGGTTAATATAAAATTATAGAATAATTCACCTGAAAGGTCCGTCTCCTCAACTAGAGGCTAGAATTAAACACAAGTATTCTAACCTCAAAACGCAACTTCACAAAACGATCGCGAACATACACTTCAATAAAGAATGCTTAAAACACAATATAATACCTAACTACGCTAAAATAAAAATAAAAAACAGAAATAATACAGCAACAAAAGTACAAAAACAGGCCGAAATTAATTGGATAAAAAACGAAATCAGATTCCTATACATAAAGAAGCAAAACATCAACAACCAGCTATTCTACTACACACAAGAAGCCGCCTTACTATTCGGCAAATGTTGGACAATCATAGAAAAACAAATTCACGAAAACATTAATAATAACATGTGCAATAAATATGAAACAATGAACAAGAAGCTAACTAAATTAAAGGCCATGCAACACAACACATATCTAAAACATAACAAATCACACAATTTTGAAGACAAAAGAATTACAAACCTTACAAAAATAAAATTCAACAAACAGGAAACAGACTTGCTAGAAAAGGGATACAAATTCAATTTCCCTACACACAACGCAAAAAGAACACAACAAAATGTAATTACTGAAACTGAAATTGCAATAAATAAACTTAACATTAATAACAAAAATCATATCAGATACGAAGCAGCTAAAGTCATAAAAGAAACTCCACCAACAATAAACATCAAAGATAAACAAACTCTCAAGAACATCTCTAAAATAAAAAGAAAATTTAGGAACAATAATATAATACACACAAAAGCCGACAGCGGCAACACAATAGTTATTATGGAAAAGGAAGAATACATCAATAAAACAAGCAATTTATAAAAGAAAACAATTTCAAAAAAATTGAAAAAGATCCCACACGAAAGTATAGCAGACAAATAAAAGAAGCACTAAAATCGTGCCCTCTAATCACCAACACAACCAATAATGAACATAATAAATACAAAAACGCCAAATGGGTAAATAATACTCTCCCTCACCACCAGTAATGAAAGCCCTTCCAAAAATCCATAAAGACAACATTCCCATAAGACCAGTTGTTAATTGCATGAATGCTCCTAACTATAAAATTTCCAAATTAGTCGCTCAGAAAATGAAAAATGATGTCAAAACTGAAAATCGTTACACAATTAAGAACTCATTTGAACTAGCAGACAAACTACAGCATTTAGAAATCAATAGGAATACTAAAATGACGTCATTCGACATAAAAACCCTGTACACTAATATCCCGATAAACGAAACAGCAAACATAATAAAACAAAACTAACAGACAGTAAACTTGAAGATAACTATATCAATAAGTTAAAACAAACTAATAACAACAACAATAAAGCAAAATTACTTCCATTTAACAATGAACTATTTATTCAAGAAGACGGGATCCCGATGGGGAGTCCTACATCTGGAATAATGGCAGAAATCTTCCTACAAGAACTGGAAAATTAACATTTTTGAGGAACTAATACACAAATTCAACATAAAACTAATAACACGATATGTCGATGATGTACTAGTAATATATGAAAATGAAAACAGAAAAGAAAAAGAAATACTACAAGACTTAAACAACATGCATGAAAAAATCACTTTCACCGAAGAAATAGAAGTTAACAACAGCATAAACTACTTAGATTTGTCTATAACCAAAAATCTACACAACAATAAACTAGAAATCGGTATCTACCGGAAACCCACAAACAATGCTCTGGCCATAAACAAAAATTCTACACACCCTTTTCAACAGAAAATTAGTACATTTAATAGCTTAGTCAGTAGAATGTTGAAACTCCCATTAAGCAAAGACAATTATATCCAAGAACTCAACTACATTAAGTATATGGCAAAAACCAATGACTATAATGAAGAATTCATAGATAAGCTCGTAAAAAAACAAAAATGGAATAACAACATAACCAACATAACTAAACTAGAAAAAGAATCTGACAACAACAAGAAAACATGGATAACACTTACATACACAGGAAAAGAAACGACAAAATTAGCCAATGCACTAAAGAAAGCCGATAAAAACGTAAAAATAGCATACAGAACCAATAACAAATTAAACAACATAATAAACAATAACATTGAAGAAAATAACATTTTCAACAGCAAAGGAGTTTATAAACTGACATGTAAGGACTGCAACAAATTTTATATAGGAAGGACAAACAGGAGTTTTAACATCAGATTCAAAGAACATTTTCGAGACTTCATTCACGCAGAAGGTAAATCAAGCTATGCAAAACACGTTATCCATGAAGGACATCGCATGTTAAATATTGAAAACACCCTAACAGTAATGCACAGAGAAAAATAATCCAGCGAAGATAAACGTACTCGAAGAGATGGAAATCATGAAAGCAGCTCACAACGACAGCCTGATAAACGAAAACGAACCCAATACATGCAACACCCCTCTACCAGATCTTCAGTGAAACACCAGTTTTGAATCCTGCCGATGATGGGACAAGTCCCGAAAGCGCTACAGTTAAATGATAATTAAGTTGAGGAGACGGACCTTTCAGGTGAATATTCTATAATTTTATATTAATTTTGAATAAACCTCAACGGAACACATCATGAATCTTATAAAAGTTGAAAGAGTAGGTTATTTGTAGGCAAACAGTTTTCGGACACTTTTGAAATCCACAATGGGTTGAAGCAAGGAGATGCACAATCTCCTCCACCATTTAATTTTGTACTAGAGCATGCCATTAAATCTTTAGAGAATGAGGAAGGCTTACAACTGAATGGTATTAATAAGCTGTTAGTTTATGCTGATGATGTAGTATTGTTTGCCGATAGCGAGGAGATACTAAAGGACAACACGCACACACTATTGAGTAAACACCAAGAAATTAGGACTGGAAGTAAATATCAATAAAACTAAATATATGGTCCACACGAAGAAATTCATTAAATAATGGAAATGGACAGCAAATGACAACTGAGGGAAATTTTTGAGGAAGTGGCTGAATTCAAATACCTAGGAACAATAATCACAAATAGGAATGAGATGCACAAAGAAATTAAGCATAGGCTCAATACTGGAAATGCGTGCTATTATGCATTGCAGAGACTCTTGATGTCCCAACTCCTTTCAAAAAACTTTAAACTGAAAATATATAAAACTATTATTCTACCAGATATATTATATGGGTGCGAAACATGGACTCTTACTTTAAGAGAGGAAAGGAGATTACAAGTATTTGAGAATAAAGTACTTAGGAAAATTTTTGGACCAAAGAGAGATGAACAGACAGGTGAATAGAGAAAACTACATAACAATTAACTATATGGTCTTTATAGGAAGCCAGATATAATAAGAACAGTTAAGTCTCGTAGACTGAGATGGGCAGGACATGTTGCACGTATGGGGAATGCAAGACTTGCATGGAGACTTCTTGTAGGAAAGCCAGAGGGAAAACGCCCAGGTGGTAGACCAAGAATGAGGTGGGAGAATAACATTAACTATGATTGAGAGGGAAGTAGATTATACAGGGAATGATTGGAAAGCATTAGCTCAGGACAGGGATGTATGGAGAGGTTATGTCCGTGCGGCCATGAACCTACGGGTTCGATAGTGCCAGTGGGGAAGTAAGTAATATATTATGTTAGATTTCAAATGTGAACAGTACAAACACATAATAAATTTTCAAACATTTTAATCCATGAAGAATATGATATTTATAATTGTATTTAGTATTTACCTGATAAAGGAATGAGCTGCGCTTTCTCTTCATTCCAAAAAATTTACTGTTTCAAACTAGATTTAAACCTGTCAAACTTTTGTATTTTATAAAATTCAAATCAAAACTGACTGTTTCAATTGTCACACACAGTGGCGTTGCTACGCAACGTAAGTTGTTATTACGTCTATTTACTTGGTCTCTTTTGCTAAAAAAACCCTTTCACAGAATAGTGTTACGAAGTTAATTTTTTTTTGTAAATCTTGGGAGGCGGGATATATTATACACATATAAATATATTAGAGTTAAATTTTTAGCTTTTAGCAATGCATGCATAAAGTGACATGATAAGAAAAATAAATGCTCGGACGGGACTTAAACCCGGACCTCTTCATTTATATCCCAAACATGAAGTAATAATGAGAACATATTATTATAAGTGAAATGAATGTTTGTACTAGACTTGCCTCGGAGAATTAATCTTCAAGGGCACAGGGATATATATATATATATATATATATATATATAGATATATATACCATGAGAAAATGTCTTCCCCCCACTGGAGACTAGAACCAGCGCAAGTCCCGTAGCTCTGCGCCAAGGCTTCCTACCTTAACCACGTCGGCTACGGCGCAGGACTCAATAATTAAATTATAATATCTTAATATATAAAAATTTCGTGTCACGTTATTTGTCCGCGATGAATCCTAACTACATAAAAAACCGATTTTAATAAAATTTGCCACATTAATGTGCTGTTTGATCTGACTTGAGAACCTACGGTTTGTTTATAACTAAAATTATAATCGCATTATTTTTTATTGCAAGTTATTTGTTATATTATTTAACAAAGAGTTATAATATATCTGCGAGTTCCATACGATTCTAACAGATGACGGTGTAAGGTAATTGGTTTATTATTTAACAAAGAGAGATCCAGGTGGCTGGTGCTTTTTGTTGCAACCGCGAATTTGAATTGAATTACAAAATATTGATTACTTAATAATTTAAGTACGTTCAGTGTTTATTGTATTTTCATATATTGATAATAATACTAATTTCTTGTGTAAAAAGTATTAGTTTTAAGTAATCTGGCTGAAATACAAGAAAACTTAATTTAAATTTAACTGGACAGAGAAGGTACATTCAATCAACCATATGGCCGAATCAGTTCTGGAGACCCTGGATGATAAGACATCAAGTGAATTTCCGCAAATTGGTATAGGCCTATGTGACATAAATCGTAGATTTAGGAAGAATGTCAATTTTAAAAGCATATGAAGGTCCTAAGGAATGGAATAACAGAACTGTAAGTGAGTCTGTTAGTTATAATAATATGCCTAATATTACAGAAACAATACCCATGCCTCAATTAAATGAAAAACAAGATGACTATAATATATCACAAGATGATATTACTATACAGAGGACTTCTTGCTGATGATGGGAATAAAAAATGGCAGCAAGTTCGCAGAAAAAAACACGAAAGTATAATGAAATCAGCAAGCCTCCTCAAAAATATTCCATCAATAAATATATATAATCCTTATGATACACTTATGGATGATACTGAGAATGCAGACAACATAAATTAATCTCAATCAACAAAACCATATGGAAAAATATAACGTAAAAATAGTTAAAGGCGATACGAAGTTCGCCTGGCCATCCAGTATATATATATCCCAGTGCTCTACCGAGTACGACACCGAGCACGTCTAGTACAAACATTCATTTGTCATACAAGAATATATTTTCATTATTACTAGATAAATGGGATATAAATATAGAGATCCGGGTTCAAGTCCCGTCCGAGCATTTCTTTTTTTTATCATGTCATTTTAAGCTTGCATTGCTCATTGTTAAAAATTTAATTATATATATATATATATATATATATATATATAGGGTGTATCATAAAGGATGGCGCAAACTTACATGGTTGAAAGTACACGATAATAGAAGCAACAATATCCCAGTAAACATGGATCCGCAAACGAGCCGTTTACGAGATAATTACGAATGTATGGTTACAAGCCTCCACTGACTTCATTGTAAACATCGTCCTAGTTAGTACAAATTTATTGGAATTTAGACTTTACTATTCATTTTTCATCTCATTTAGTTCACATTTCACAGTTCACTTCACTTATGGGTTACCTGTCAAAGTGTCTTCCTTGCATCTGGATGCAATACTGAGCTCGTCTCTGCAAAGAATGTCGAATTCTTTCGAAAACCCCTGGATCATTTCTGAATTTTTGACAAGCATGTACAACTCTCTGCTCCAGTTCTTCAATCGTGTTAACGGGTGTGCTGTACACTTCGCTTTTGAGGTGACCCCAGACATAAAAATTCAAAGGATTTAGATCAGGTGATCTTGGAGGCCTAGATACAGATCCTCCTCGACCTATTCATCTTCGGCCGTATCTGCGCGTTAGATGCCGTCTCACAGCAGCAGCAAAATGTGCCGGAACTCCATCATGCATGCACCACAAACTCCGATGTTGCTGAAGGGAAACATCCTCAAGCAATCCTGGAAGATGACGCCGCAGAAACCTAAGGTACCTCCGTCCATTAAGTTTTCGTGGAAGAATGTGCCCAAAGAGATAATCAGCTAGTACGATGATACAAAAATGACGTCAGTGGCGGCTTGAAACCATACAATCGTAATTATCTCGCAAACGGCTCGTTTGTGGACCCATGTTTACTGGGACATTGTTGCTTCTGTTATCGTGTACATTCAATCATATACGTTTTATATAACATTGATCAATGCAGCTTAAATTAACATGATAAGAAAAATAAATCCACGGACGGGACCTAATCCCGGACGTCTCGATTGTTATCCCACTACATCCATTAAAAATAAGAATATATTATTATAATAGAAACGAATGTTTGTACTAGACTTGCTCGGTGGCGTAATTGGTAGCGCACTGGGATATATATATATTATTATATTATTTATTATTAAAGTTTTGACAAATGCCAATGCAATCTCGAAATGTCTTGATAAAAAAATATAAATGCTCGGACGGGAGTTGAACCCTGACCTCTGGATTTATATCCCGCTACATTTAGTAATGATGATAATATATTATTATAAGAGAAATAAATGTTTGTACTACACCTGCTCGGTGGCTTAATCTGTAGCGCACTGGGATACAAAATAAATAAATATATATATATATATATATATATTATTTTTTTACATTGAGCAATGCTGGCTTAAATCATATGATAAGAAAAATAAGTGCTCGGACGGGATTTCAACCCGGACCTCAGCGTTTATGTCCCACTACATGTAGTAATAATCAGAATATATTATTATAAGAGAATTACATATTTGTACAAGGCTTGCTTGGTGGCGCAATCGGTAGCGAACTGGGATATACATATATATATTATAAATATATTTTTGACATTTGGCAATGAAGGCAAATATATATATTAAATTTTTGGCATTGAGCAATGCAGGCATAAGATGAAATGTTAAGAAAAATGAATGTTAGGACGGGACTTGAACCCGGATATCTGGATTTACATCCTACTACATTTAGTAATAATGAGTATATTTTTTTATTAGAGAATTCTATGTTTGTATTACTTTTGGTCAGTGGCGTATTACATTGCGTACTGATATATATATTGTAACTAAATTTTGACATTGAGCAATGCGGGCTTAAAATGACATGAAAAGAAAAATAAATGCTCTGACTGGACTTGAACGCGGACCTCTGGAATTATATCCCACGACTTCAAGTAATAATGAGAATATATTATTATAAGAGAAATTAATGTTTTACTACTCCTCATCGGTGGCGTAATCGGTAGCGCACTGGTATATATATACATATACACTGTTATAATTAAATTTTTGACATTGAGCAATGCAATCTTAAATGACATGTTAAGAAAAATAAACGCTGCGACGGGAATTGAACACGCACCCCTGGATTTTTAAATCCCACTACATCTGGTAATAATGACAATGTATTACTATAAGAGAAATTAATGTTTGTACTACAAGTGCTCAGTGGCATAATCGGTAGCACACTGAGATATATATATATATATATATATATATATATATATATATATATATATACTAGATGGCCCGGCGAACTCTGTATTGCCTTTAACTATTTTTACGTTAATTTTTCCGTATAGTTTTGTTGATTGAGATGAATTTATCGTGTCTGCATTCTCAGTATCATCCATAAGTGTATCATAAGGATTATATACATTTATTGATGGAATATTTTGTGGAGGCTTGTTGATTTCATTATACTTTCTTTTTTTTTTCTACGAACTTGTTTGCAGTTTGAATTCTCATCATCATCAAGAAGTGTCTGTATAGTAATATCGTCATGTGATATATTATAGTCATCTTATTTTTCATTTAATTGGGGCATGGAGATGGTTTCTGTAATATTAGGCATATTATTATAACTAACAGACTTACTTACAGTTCTGTTATTCCGTTCCTTATTACCTTCATGTTTTCAAATTGACATTCCTCTTAAATGTAAGATTTATGTCACATAGGCCTATACCAATTTGCGGAAATTCACTTGATATCTTATCATGGATGGTCTCTAGAACTGATTCGCCATATTGTTCAATGTCCCTTCTCGGTCCAGGTACGGGATCTCCAGGATCTTAGGACTCGAATTTGCAATGCAGTGACGGCTATTTAACCAGTTATGCTTCAAAACGTCTTTTGGGCTACTATCTAACGACTGGAACAATCCTTCGAAATGGACGCAGGCCATGATGTACCTATACATACCTTGACAATAAACATACAAAAGTCAAAAGTCATCATTTCTTGGAAATGGCTCGAGACTTTATGACCACCCTGTTTGTTGGATGGGTGTGTAAAGAGAGATATCTCCATCCTATTTATATTTTTACACACAAAGAATGTAAAATTATGAATTACCATGAAACATACATTGTCACTGTAAGTTATTGCTCTGTTATCAATATTTTCTGTTTTTATGGCACAGAAAAAAAGTGTCACTCTTTCTAGCAAGAAAATTCATTTTTCATAATTTTGAAGACATCTTTCTTTACACTTACTCACTTACGTATATATGTGTGTGATATTAACAATCTAGCAGCTGTAATTTTTGTATTATCGGAACAAAACTCGACATATGTGCAAGTAATTTAAAAAGAATTAAGGTCGAGCTCATTAACTAGCAAAATTAGGGCATATAGTAGTTCACCTCAAATGAAAATTTAAAAAGTAGTCTAGTGGTCGCCATTTCAAATTTTTCGCAACAAAGCTCAGTATACCCTCATTGAAACAAAATGACGGCATTCTCCAAACAGCAATACAACGGGTGGTTTGTCTCAAACCCAATCACTCTAACAACCGCCATGTTTGTTTTGTCACAACATATACAATACAATTTAATTAACACTTAAATTGACAGTGTGTCCTACAAGATACATTAGTTTCATTTATTTAATGTTTTAAGAAAGTAATTGTTTGGACATTTAAAAAGAATGTAAAAGGAATGACTGAATCTCAAGATACAAGGAGGTAGACTACGAGAAAGATGGATTAACCAAATGAAGAAAAGTCTACAAGAGAGAGGATACGACTGCGAAGAACTAAAAAGAAACAAAGCATGCGAAGATAGAGATGGTTGGAGGTATATTTGGAATCGACCTTCTGAAACGAGTACACGACAAGAGGATGATGATGATGATAATGGAAAAATAAATCGGTAGAAATTATTTAAATTTACGTAAAATTGTACAAGAATATGCAATAGATAATAACTTATAATTGTTTTCACTGCAGTTTGATACGTCTAAATAAGTTGGTTTAAGAATTAAGTTTGTCCAATTTAAGGGTTGACATTACATTAAGTAAATTCAACTTGCAGAACAATTCGCTTATTTATGCAGTTCCTACAGGATTGACTTTTTTTCTTTTCACTGCAAAATTTTTTTAAACCTATTTTCATCTATTATTGGATTTTTCATGTCTAATTCTTATAAAAATGGTTCAAGGTTCGAGCTCCGGTCTGAGAATATATTTTTCTTTTCAAATATAATTTATCAGTCATTGAGATGCATGAAATTAATGATAAGAGGCCGTACTGGCTTTTTAATGTAATGTAAAATTCCCAATTAAAAGACTTCTTGATAAGAAGCCACCATTTTAAGATAAAAGCATTTTGGTGCGCGGGATTTAACAGCGTATATAAGAGAAACATTTGCATTTAAATTGGAGTTTCTCAGGTAGCTCATATCAGGAAGAGGAAAAATTGAAGATTGATTGCCTAGCACATGCTGATGATCTAGAAATCTTAACCTGTGACGTTGTAACAGCACAAAAACAGATTGAATTATTAAACAACATTGCACAGAAAGTTGGTCTGCAAATTTCTTAAAAAAAAACCGAATGTATTTCATGCAATAAACAAGCACCAAAATACCTGGAAACGAAATATGGTAAAATTAAACGAGTTTCACAATTTAAATATCTTGGTGAAATAATTCAGGAAAATGGAATTGTAACTAAAGCCAATAAAAGTAGATGCCAAAAAAATGGAAACAGCATTTCGGCTTACTCACAACACTTATAATAAAAAATGAATATCTTTACATACAAAATTACGACACTATAACACTGTCATTAAACAAAGAGTGCCTCTATGGAATAGAAACACTAATTTTGAACAGAAAAAATGATATCGAAAATATAGTGAACAAAGAATGCAACACTATAAGAAAAGTTTTAGATCCACAAGTCATAGATGAAGCATTTAGACTCAGGAGTAAAAAGGAAATAAAAATATATACATACATTCATAGTGATATTAGGAAACGAAGGTTAAAATTTTATGTGCATATTAAACGAATGAACTCAAATAGGCTTACAAAATAGATAATGGAATTCTACGAAAACAGACGTAAAGCACCAATGGATACTATGAATTGGATGAAGTAAAAAAGTACTTAAAATTGGCAGGAATTACTAAAGAGGATATCCTAAACAGAGATATATTTAGAATTAAGGTGAATAAGTGGAAAGTTGACCAAGAGGACAAACCGAAGAAAAGAACTGGAATAACTTGGACAGATGAGAGAAAACAAGCTCATAGCAAAATAATGAAAGAAATTTGGGCTTAAAGGAAACGCCTCTAAGTACTTTGCGTACATGGGCTCATTCGCATTTAAAAAAAAAAAATAATAATAATAATACTTCTAATTTTCTGTATTAACAGCTTGAAATGAAGGTATAAAATATAAAATAATAATAAAAATATACCTTATACTTGGTTATAAATATGTTGTTCAAGGAAATATTGAATGAGCTTGTTTTTGAGTCAAGCAGAACTTGGTATAAGATGGGAGGGAAATCCAGAGGCGGGAAGATGAGGAATAGTGACATTTTTGATGTAAAGGTGCAGCTAGAGTTGTCTCTCGACTACGTGTTCCGTTGTGCTGGGAGTAAATGGAAGAGAGTATAAAGATAAAGAGGTGATGTGGTGGACAAAGTAATGAGTGGTGTAACAAATAAAGGCAATATACCTTTCAAATGTCTACCAATCAGAGCCAAAAGCTGGAGTTCTGTGACCTGGTTTATGGAGGTTGCACATATAATGTACAAAGAATTATAAACTTCTTGCAGTATTTTCCAAATGTGATGCTCATGACATGGGGGCTCTGATCATAACTACAGTACATACAATTACTACTCTATGAGGTTATACAGTCCATAAATGACCCAGATCTATCTCATAACAATATTCCATTTCTCCATTTCCAGAACCAATCCACATCCAAATCCAAGCTCATGCTTCCTTTCCCTTAGGAATTTGTTATTTCCTTCATGGATCAGGCTGCTATTTGTATTGTGATTGTTAACAGGAACTAGGTTTCTACTATCACAGGATGAGGTTGTCAGCCTCAGCTCATCGTGGAGGATCACACCCAACATTTATAATCCTTGGGTCAGGGTGGGGCAGATGTAAGCTCAGGTACCCAATATGAACATATCTTAACAAACATACAAGCTATGAAAGGACTCTTCTATATTCTGATCACCAGACGGACACTTCCTGGTGAACACAGGTGGTGGATCAGTAGTAGAGTTAAACCAGGACAGAGTATTGTTGGTATGAACCGAAAGTGCGTTTTTCGGCTCATTACTGCAGTGTCGTTATCCTCCCTGGACTGTAAGATTCATGAACTATGCCAATATCCTTTCTCTATGTATCTACCCCCACTCTCCCTCTTTACCTCTCCTAGTGCGCTGTTTCTACGGCGCATCTCCCCTCTACCTCGGAACCTTCAAATACGTTATGCACAGCGAGATCATTCATTCATTTATCCATTCCGGAATGGGATCGGCCTTTTTAATAAGTGGACAAGGTTCGTCTGGAGCCGCGAGAGCGGAGTTTAAGTTGGTCCTGAAGACCAGGGAAGAAGCCACCCTGGCTTGGACTCTAGCATGAGTGTGGTATGTGGTATGATGTGGTTTTTTGTCCTTAAAAGTATTTATCATTTATTTATTTATATATTCTTTGAATGATCAAATATTTATCTTGGTTATGTTTTTTCTTCAGACTACTTGTTTACATTAAATATCATTTTTTATACTTAATGTTCAAAACTGATTTATGTGCCATGAGGCTGTTTAGATCCCTGTACGAAAAACTCACTCATTAGGAGATCATTCCAGCTCCCTTTATTTTTCTGTCTAGCTTTCCTGATTAATAATTATAGTGAAAAACACCTATTTTAAGTCACTCTTGCTGTTTTGAGAACGATTATTGAGTTATGTTAAAATGCTTAGGAAAGAAAGATGAATCAATCCTTGCCTTCTAGTGGGCCCGGGGCAAGAAGCTTTGTGATTAATAACCTTGGATGTTAATATGATCTATACGCTAGTAGAAGCAACGGAAACAAAAGACGATCCAGAGCGGCACAAATGGTTAGCGAGTAGCGAGGTTACCGCCCGCACAAATGGTAGCCTAGAGCGTGTTCTAAACCCCACAAATGGTTAGGATATGCGGTGGTTTTGTTTCTTTCTGTTTGGAAAAGTATGTTTATTCTTTGGCAGTAGTTCAGGTTGGGCGTCGATTCGAAAATCTTTAAACCTTACGTTTGGGTTTCTGGATTCAAGTGCCATGAACAAGAGGAATATACTCTGAGTGGTCTTAAATGATTTTTTGGAATTATAAAGTATTTTTGATATCGACTTTTTCAGAGGTCTTATGTTCTGTGGCTAAAACTGTTTGTTTTCGAGGACTTATTATCTACGCTAAGGTTATTGAAACGTACTTATTTACGTGTTTGAAGTGTTTAACGTAAATAAATTGATTTCTCTCTCCTTGTTATATAAACACAGAGTAACGTTGATGTAAAAGAACTTCGTTCTCTTATAGTTTGTTTATACCTTTTGTTACATTTTGTTTAGTAACATGCCTAGTTGGATTGATGTTGTATCTAAAGACAGTTTGGTCCGAGAATTGAGCTTACTAGGTATTGACATTAAGGTGCCGTTAAATATATTGCGTCAGCGACGTTAAGATTCATTTGAACCTCTCTTGCCCGGCTGAAACAAACATTGGTGAAACCAAAAGTTTATTGTAGACGGCGCTGTTGCTGAAGGACATTCTGTAGAGCAGAATAAGAATATTATCGATCGTAGAGCTAGCTCCATTAAGATTTTTCTAGCGGAACGGCTTCAACCTTTCTTCTCACATGGAAGAAAATAATCAGCGAATTTTTCGGAGTTAATTAGAAAAGTCGATCCATGTTGATGGAAGTGATAAGAAACTGTTAGTTTTCTTCCTTATAAAACTCAATTCTATTTTTGGAATTGAAACTATTTGAAGATGAATCTTTTGTTAATATTCTATTTTGAGTTTGTATTGGAGGATCCTATTGAAGGTGTGGAGTAATGTTGTTAAACTAGATAACTTGGATCGAGAGTTTG
>JASPKZ010004723.1:0-88579 GCA_030220185.1 Diploptera punctata | reverse complement strand
TTATTCTTGCTTCCATGAGTTTCGAGGTCTTCGTCTCTTTCTTTTTCCACGTGGACACCATTCCAATTATTTTCTGGGTAACCTTTCTTCTTGCAATCATCGTACATGGCCATACAATTTTAACTAATATTATATAATCTACTATTGGATAATAATAACAACTCGCTGGCACTACGAAACCCCTAGTTAATGGCCACGCAGTCATAAGCTATTTATAAATATATCTCTATTGTGGCAAGACTAATAGACTCTAAGTAATAAAACATACGATTAATAGTAATAACGGAAGGCGCACATACGTGCACATGAGTCTATTACCAACATAGGAACCCCAAACAATGGTACCTACCCCTCTAAGCTATAATGAATAACACGTGTATTTGGAGTGGGGATGGTGACTTTATGGGAGGAGTCATCACACTTATAAGGCGAGGAAGCGTGTGAAAACTCTCTCACACTCATACGTTCTACAAGAAATAAGTTCTACAGCAACCGTTCGCGACTTTTAGTAAATTTTAAAATCTTAAATATTTTAAAATCCAAGTTAATTAGAAACTCAGAATTTTAAGTGATATTAAATAAACGTGGACTTAAGTAAAATCATTAACTCCACTCCGAATATTAGTGAGATATAAAAGATTGTAATTCTATGTACATTATTAGTGCAAAATTATTCAATAAACTGGAGTAATAAGTTTAAATATATATATATATATATATATATATATATATATATATAAGTAGTAGTAGTAGGACTTTATTAGACAAAAAGTAAGATATTTACAATATTATTTACAAATATGGGTCGCACGGGCAGTAAGCCGTACGTGCTGTTGACAGTCCGTTACAATAAAGTAATAATTGGTACTAGTGTAAAGAAAAATAAACAACAAAAACAGCAATAACATTACAATTACATAAAGAAAACACAATAATAATATTACAATTAAATAATAACACAGTAGCATTATACACTAAAAACATTAACATTACAATTACATATATAATTACATATATACTATAAACATCCCTGAGTTATCATATTCTACCCTGAGCGAACCGGTATACTATATTGAGCTACGTTTTCCAATAAGCTCCTGAAGAATTTTCTGCTATTCTCCTATATCATTGTAAAACCTGCCTACTGTACGCTCTCCTCTAATTTTCCTACAAAGCGTTTGTACTACACTGTCAGTCCCTATTCGTGCCACATGTCCTACTCATCCCAGTTATAATATATAAGATTTTTTTATTATATCTGGTTTCCTATAAAGATAATGTAGTTCACTGTTATGAAGTTTTATCCATCCGCTTGTCTGTTCATCTTTCTTTGCTACAAAGAATTTCCTAGGAACTGTATTCTAAAATACGCTTAATCCTTTCTCCTCCCTTGAAGTAAAAGAGTCCATGTTTTACATCGATATAATATAACTGGGAGAATAACAGTTTTATATATTTTCAGTTTAACGTTTTTTTTAGAGAAGTTGAGACGAGAGTTCCTGTTACAGATATTCCCTTGATACAGATAGTAAATTTATAAAATGTATTACTGAACCGTAGACTTTCATTGTATAATGCATAATAGGACGCTTTTTCCAGAATTTAGCCTATATTTCATTTCGTTCTGACAGTACCATATATTATATATATGTAGTATCCACCGCTGTAGTCTCGAGGTAGCATGCTGCTTTGTCACGCAGCGGGCTCGGTTTCGATTCCCGGTCGGGACAGGCTCCTGGATGAGGTTTTTTTCGGATTTTTACCTCACCTGTAAGACAAATGTCAGGAAGCTTAGGGCCCAATGGTCCCCGAATATAATCCGTTCATCGTCATCGTCATTATAATCATCATCCTTCACCGGTGTGGAAAACAACGGGAAGCTACCATACTTCTAATTCCCTAGTAGAGCTCGGGAATGGACGCGGAAAATCTAACAAAATGTTCTTAATTATTTTTGGGCCTTAAAGTGTCCTGACATTTATTTTTCAGATGAGGAAAATCTTCGAAAAACCTCACCCAGGAAACTTGTCCCGACCGGGAATCGAACCTGGAGCGTGACAAGACAGCACACTACCTCGAGACCACAGCAGTGGTATATATATATCATCACCATCATCCGGTATCATGACAGCTGCCGCCGTCTTCCGGAAACCAAATGTCATTCTTCTCTGTCCATCCATTGATCTTCTTCCATTCCTCTGATAATCATAGCCGATTGCACACTTTCTATCCAGGGTTTCTTCGGTCTTCCTTTCTTCCTCTTTTCCATTGGGATCAATTCCATAATAATTTTAGGCAATCTTTACTCTGGCATTATTTTGACATGGCCGTACCACTGTAATCTTTTCTTTTCTACGATGGCTAATAATGCCAGGCTCCTCTTGTACACCCATAATTTCCCTTATTTCTTTATATATATATATATATATATATATATATATATATAGTCCACCGCTATGGTCTCGAGGTAGCGTGCTGCCTTGTCATCACGCAGCGGGCCCGGGTTCGATCCCCGGTCGGGGCAGTTTTTCTAGGTGAAGTTTTTATCGGGGTTTTTCCTCACATGTAAGACAAAAGCCAGGAAAACTTTAAGGCTCAAACGGTCCCCGAAATCATATGGCCGTCATCATCATTATCATCATCATCCTTCACCGGTGTGGAAAGAAACGGGAAGCTACCACACCTACAATTCCCTAGTAAAGCTGCAAGCATAGCATGCATGAAATGCTATGAAAGACCTGCCCTCGGGCAGAATTACTATGGATGTGTATATATATATATATATAATATAATAAATACTCATAGCAATTGATGTATAGCTTATGATGTTATACATATAATGGAAATCATATCCAATATCTTGTATTTTAATCAGAATAACATTTAAGTGTGTAGACAGCTGAACACAGTGTTAAGAGCTTGTACAATGTGAAGAGGTAGATACAGCACGTCTCCACAGCTGTCACAATCCACTCTCTGCTGCTTCACAAGAGCATCGTTTCACCAACAAGAATACATTTAATATACCCAATTCCGTAGCATTTCAAAATGTATCCCTATATCAAATATGCCTACTGCTGTGGTCTCGAGGTAGCGTGCTGCCTTGTCACGCAGCGGGCCCGTGTTCGATTCCTGGTCAGGACAGGCTCTTGGGTGAGGTTTTTTTCCGAGGTTTTTCCTCAACTGTAAGACAAATGTCAGGAAGATTAGAGCCCAATGGTCCCCGAAAATCTTCCGGCCATCATTATCATCCTTATCATTATCATCATCATCATCCCTCATCGGTGTGGAAAGCAACGGGAAGCTACCACACCTATAATTCCTTAGTAAAGCTGCAAAGCATAGCATGAAAATGCTATAATTGCAGTGAAAGACCTGACCTCGGGCATAATTACTACAGAATCGAATATCAAATATAAAAGAAGCGTTTAACAAGAAGAGAAGCATTTTCTGCGGACATTTGGCAAAATAATTACGGAAGAGGCTAGTGAAGTGTTTTGTGTGGAGTGTAGTATTGTATGGTGCAGAGACTTGAACATTAAGACGAAATGAGAAAATGCGACTGGAGACTCTTGATATGTGGATATGGAGAAAGATGGAGCGTATGAAATGAACAGACACAATAAAAAATAAATATGTGCTAGAGAGAGTGAGTGAAGGAAGAACAATGCTAAAACTCATAAAGAAGAGGAAAATGCATTTGATTGGTCACTGGCTAAGAAGAAACTGCTTGCTGACGTATGCCCTGGAAGGAATGGTCAACGGATATGAGATTAGAGGCAGCAAAATACATCAGACGATAGATAATATTAAAATAAATATTTTGTATGCAAATACAAAAATGAAGGCTGAGTTAAGGAAAGAGTTGAGAATGCTGAGTTTGCAGTGAAAGACGTGCTCTTGGGCAGAACACTGTATATATATATATATATATATATATCAAATATAGGCTCATTATTGCTGGAACTATGACCCTGAATACCCGGTACATGTTAACTATTAAAAAACTCACAAAATGTCTTTATAACCCGTATATATATTGACTGTTCTATGCCACCTGTGAATATTCGATCGGATAACAAGTTACTCCTAGCGTCAAGTTAGGCAATGTGATAAATAGGGATAGGGTTTTTATGTAATAAAAGACAAGATTGCAACACAGATAGTTCATACTATTCAACTGTTTGTGTGTGAAACCAAAACAAAAGACAGTCATAAGTCTAACTTATCATTGTGCTATTCAACTATTTGTGTGTGAAACCAAAACAAAAGACAGTCATAAGTCTACTTATCATTGTACTATTCAACTGTTTGTATGTGAAACCAAAACAAAAGATAGTCTTAAATCTAACATCATTATACTATGTTGCAATCTTACCTTTTAGTACATAAACATCCTTGCTCTAGTGATAATACATGCTCCCGCTTGAGCCAACTGCCAATATGTTTACTCACATATAAGGGATTCTATCCCAGGAATTCAGCTACATTAGTTGGCAAGTTAGGATGAGGAAATGAGCGAGGTAGTACATCATATTAGTTTAGCGTTCACTAGTTTGTTAGCTATTTTTTGGTTTTAAGTTGGCTACAGTATCTGAGCAATGACTAATACATATTTTACAATGTGAATATAGCGATTTTAGATGCTCAACACATTACTTCATATTAAGGCATTTCTTTCATTTTTTGGGAAATAATCAACATATATATTTCTCTCAAGTAATTATTCACATACTGCAAAAATAAATTGTGTGTTTTTCCGTTTTTTATTTGAATTTATGTTTGACGCAACAAACATATGTCAATAGAAAGCAAAACCCGCATATACAAAACGATAGTTCGACCACTTATCCTATATGGTGCAGAAACTAGGGCTGATACAACAAAAACTAAACAAATAATAAGCACATTTGAAATGAAGTTCTTAAGAACTATTCAGGGAAAACATTATTTGATAAGATACACAACACAGAAATTAGGGACAAATGCCATATTCAAGACATAACCAAATTTAATATAGTTAGCCGGAAATATTGGAAAGGTCATATAGAAAGAATGGAAGACAACCGACTTGCAAAAAAAAAGAGCTAAAGAAGATAGATCATTGGACGGGAGAAGACCAAGAGGAAGACCAGCCAAGAAATGGATAGACAGTGGATGAACATCCAATATGTCTTCCTCCAAGGAGTGATTTTGGAAAACAGGATGAAAATCCTATAAATTATTTATAAGAAGAAGAAGATTTAAATTATGATCCTGAGAGCTATGCCGGCGGTAGCATTGCTGCCGATAGGGTTACCCATGCCGGACTGGTCGAAGGTGATAAGCCAGACGAAAAAAGTACCTTGGGCGGAAAGAGTGACGATCTTTCACCGTAAAAATACAACCGTCAAGAAATGCGGACATGGGTTTCATCTGGGGTAAAATTTTCGGGAGGTCAAATAGTCCCCCATTCGGTCTCCGGGCGGGGACTACTTCAGGGAACCCATGCCAAAGGCTCAAACACAGGACATGTTCCTAGGAACATGGAATGTTAGGACTTTATACAATAACGGGGCACTAGAGATATTAAGACGTGCATGGAAACTTCTTGTAGGAAAGCCAGAAGGAAAACGCCCAGTTGGTAGACCAAGAATGAGGTGGGAGAACAACATTAACTATGATTTGAGGGAAGTAGATTATACAGGGAATGATTGGAAAGCATTGGCTCAGGATAGGGATGTATGGAGAGCTTATGTCCGCGCGGCCATGAACCTACGGTTTGATAGTGCCAGTGAGTAAGTAAGTAAGTAAGTAAGAAGATTTCAATTTATGTTGATGGTATGGTGACATATAATCCCCATTTTTTAAAGTAAAATTTGAAAAGAAAAAAATTACATATTTTTATACAAGTAACGCTTTCTTATTTGGGTATTATAATTCAATTTGGACAGACCAGCTTCATGGGTTAGTGGTCAGCGTTTTCGACTACAGTTCATGAAGTCCCAGGTTCGATTTCCGGTCTGACCATATGAATTTTTCCTCAAATGGATTATTCCTGTAGTTGCCCAAGATCTTAAACTGAAAATACATAAAACTACTAGACGTCCCGGCCACGCGTTGCTGTGGCTAAGGTATACGTTAAAAATTTAAATTAAGTTGCTGTCTTTCAGCCAGATTACTTAAAACTAAACTTACACATGAAATTAATAATATCGAGAATAAAATAAACACTGAACGCACATAAATTATGAAATGATCAATATTTGTAATTCAGTTGAAATTCGCGGTTGCAACAAAAGCACAGCCATCTGGATCTCTCCTTGTTAAATAATAAACAATTACCTTACCAAATTACCTTACACCGCCATCTGTTAGAATCGTATGAAACTCACAGATAATTACACCGCCATATGTTAGAATCTTATGGAATTCACAGATAATTATAACTCTTTGTTAAATAATAAACAATTAATTTGCAATAAAAAATAATTCGACTATAAATTTAGTTATAAACTACCCTAAGTCTCAAGTTGGATCAAACTGCGCACAGTGTGCAAAATTTTATTAAAATCGGTTCTGTAGTTTAGGATTCCATCGCGGACAAACAACGTGACACGTAATTTTTATATAATAAGATTATTCTACCAGTTATATGGTTGCGAAACATGGACTCTTCTTCAAGGGAGGAAAGCAGATTACGAGTATTTGAGAATAAAGTATTTAGGAAAAAATGTTTGGTCCAAAGAGAGAAGAACAGACAGGTGAATGAAGAAGACTACATGACAATGAAGTACATGATCTTTATAGGAAGCCAGATGTAATAAGAACAGTTAGGTCTTGTAGACTGCGATGGGCAGGACATGTGGCACGTATGGGGAATGAAAGACGTTCATGAAAGCTTCTTGTAGGAAAACCAGAGGGAAAACGCCCATTTGGTAGACCAAGAATGAGGTGGGAGAATAACATTAACTATGATTTGAAGGAAGTAGATTATACAGGGAATGATTGAAAAGCATTAGTTCAGAATAGGGATGTATGGAGAGCTTATGTCCGCGCGGTCATGAACCTACGGGTTCGATAGTGCCAGTGAATAAGTAAGTAAGTCAGTAAGATTGCCCAAGATCTGGAATTTAAGTTAAGTTTATGTTAAGAACTCTCCTGCCGCTTCATTATCATGAGGGTAATATAACTCCATTACTGTTATTTTAATACAGTTCCAATAATGGATCATATCGGTTAAATTTTCTTTTCACAATATCATTATAATATTATAACGTAATTCCGCCTTCTAGGTGCCCCAACCTAAGTAATAGATTACAATTCCGTCAATGCCAGAGAAGAAGACAATCTGGCGGCATTGGACAAAAAATTGACATTCAGCAATGCAAGCCAAGTATGCAGGGTGTTTCAGAATAAGTACTGCAGACTTCTAGGGGTTGTAGAGGGGACTTTCTAGATAAAGTTTTGATAAGGAACCCACGTCCGGAAACGTACTATTCCAATGTAAAATAGGTTTGAATATCGAAAAGAATGGGCTCATATCGTGCGTCTTGTGTTTCAGAATAAGTATTACAGACTTCTAGGGGTTGTACTATCCTGTCGAGTCAGATGAAGATCTTCTTGCACGAATTCTGGCGGCAGCAGAAAATTATTGAGCAGACACAGGTCTTTTGGTGCGTGTGTATGAAAACATGAGTCGCAGATACTCTTTGTGCAACGAACAACAGTGTCCCCACGTGGAACCACACTTGTAGTACAACCCCTAAAAGTCTGAAACACGAGACACGCGATATCAGCCCATTGTGTTTCAATCTGCAAATCTATTTTACATCGAAATTATACATTTCCGAACATGGGTTCCTTATCAAACCTTTATCTGTCTAAACCCCCTCTACAACCCCTAGAAGTCTGTAATACTTATTCTGAAACACAATACACACGATATCAGCACATTGTGTTTCGATCTTCAAACTTATTTTTCATCGAAATGGTACGTTTCCGGACATAGGTTCCTTATCAAAAATGTATCATATAAGACCCCTCTACAATCTCTAGAAGTCTGTACTACTTATTCTGAAACACCAGACACACGATATCAGTCCATTGTGTTTAGATCTTCAAAGCTATTTTTTACATCGAAATGGTACGTTTCCGGACATGTGTTCCTTATCAAAAGCTTTATCTACTAAGTCCCCTTCTATAACCCCTAGAAGTCTGCAATATTTATTCTGAAACACCCTGTAAATGTTCTGAGTATAAAACAAGGTATTTTTGTGCAAATAAAAAGGTACTTTAAATATATCGAATACCGAAAAAAGAGGCTACCGGTTTTTTCACAACTGATGATACGTTTTATTTAATTGGTCCGGGTACAGTAGCTTTGTGGAACTGAAGCAATCTAGGATATACAGAACTATCAACTTTAGGTTTATCCTGTAATATAGATCTTTTTAAACTCCGTTCTTACATATTATAAATTTAAAAAAGGCTCTATTTGTTTCACTTGGGCCTAACAGATGGCCTTACATTCGCAGCTGTGTCGCCTTTTACAATAAAGTACGGAAGTTTCCTAGTGAAAAATATCTCACATTTTGTAACTTCATTTTATGTGCAGTAAATGTTCTGGATAGGTTTCCACCAGACGCTTTGAATTTCAAATCACAGCCTTCTGCAAATGTACAACCATTCTCTATCTAAAGATCTCTAAAAAATATATTTTTGAACTTGTAGAACTTAAATCTAGGAAAAATGAGGCGATAAAATTGTAATTGTCTATTCTTATTGAAATTAACTATAGACTACATTAAATTTATAAAAATTGATGTCCAACTTCTCGTGAATAATGAGCCAAATTCGGTCACTCATACGAAGGGTAGAATAATTTTCTATTCAAAGAAAATAGAATCAACAAACTAAACTCAGTAACTCAATGGCAACAGTTAGGATTAATTGAAAATAATTTGAATATTACTTTTCACTTTAAAAGAAAATTATCCTTCTTCTTGTCTTGTAAACCCATGTTTCCCCTTAACAGAGATTTAGGCGCTCTCCCCCGACAGGGAAGAATTTGAACCATACTAAATTAGTTACACTTGTTTTCGTATAGATGTCATTTGAATGGTCCGTGGTCAGCGTTCCGCCTCATACTGACATCTAGAAAACCAAGGTAGTACTAGGACGGGAAAATTCGGTATATTTTGCTTAGAGACATTTTCATGCAGGCTTAAGGATCTTTTACGAGCCTGAAAATCTTCCGACTCGGGACCCACGGCTTAAAGTCCCTCCCGGAGGACTTGCTCCTTGGATTTTTCCGTCCTAAAAATCCATCGACCCCGGCAGGGTTTGAACCCGCAACCCTCGGGACGAGGCAAGGAGCATAACCACTAGTCAACCGCGGCCGATAAAATTAACCTTACGAAATAAAAATCAAAGCTGTTTACCTAAAAAGTTTACTCATTCATGTTTCCATGTTTAAAGAACTATTATTATTTACGTATTTATTGAGAAGAGTAATAATGCCATATATGACATGAAAACAAAAATTAACACCTAACCCGAGATTTAAACCCGAGACCTCTAAATCCTATAACTTAGCGCGATACCTTCTTCTCCATCCAAGTTCCCATTGCAAACATTATTTTTTCTTATATACAATTCTCTACCATAGTAGGCAGTGGGACCTCGCTCGCAGTGCCACCTTACGGCTTCTATAGCACGAAAGCATTTTTAATGAGAATATTTTACTTTGTAGCAGTAACGCTATATATCTTTATTTCTCTACCGCTGTTCCCTGTTTCCCCCTCTCTCTGTGCCGTCCCGTTTTGTTGTTCTTCTCCCCTCGTCTCTCTCTCCTCCCACTCCCTGTCCTCCCGGTCCTTTGTTCTCTCCTCCAATCCAGTTCTTATTTCTTGCATCCACGAGTTTCGAGATCTTCGTTTCCTTCTTCTTCCAGGTGGACACCATTCCAATGTTTTCCTGAGTAACCTTTCTTCTTGCATTCGTTGTACGTGCCCATACCATTTTAATTGCTTATATTTTATATAATCAACTATTCAATATATAATATTCATTTTTTTCTCGTATGACAGTATTTCGTATAGTTTTTCTAATTTTGAACATATTGCTGCTCTCCTCAAGAAATCCATGTCCATCGTCAAAAGTTTTTGTTATAAGTTTTTGTTGAATTTGCAAACTTCAGCTCCATATGTGACAGAACTGCTTACTATTGAATTATATATTTGTAACTTATTTTTCCTGGATGTGTGTCTGTTCCATAAGACTCTATTTATCATTGCTGTTATTGCTCTACCTTTATTTATTCTGTTCTTAATACCACTTTCTTGTTTGTCCTCCCTATCTACTTTTACTCCCAGATACTCAAATTCTTCACATCCTCTAATATACCCCCCTTTTATTTTCTAATATTAAATCTTCGGTTTCGGCTCCACATCCCATATTTTTTTTCTAAATTTATTTTCAAACCCCAATTATCGTACTCGAAATATATATATATATATATATATATATATAATGTGTGTGTGTGTATGTTGTGTGTGTGTGTGGGTGTGTGTGTGTGTGTGTGTGTGTGTTTGTGCTAGGAGCCTGGATAGCGTATCCCAATTCAGAGGTCCTGCGTTCATATCCCGGTTCAAGCGTTTATTTTCCTTTTTATGTTATATAAAGAAGCCACGAGATGGTAATTAGACCGATGTTCCGCTCCCCTCATGAAAGTGCATCATATATAACGAAAAAATGTCTGATTGGCGCAGTTGGGAGCACGCTAACGTATAGAGTTAGAGGTATCGGGTTTAAAATCCCGGTTCATGGGTTTATATTTTTTCATGTCATATTTTTTTCAAAGTTATATAAAGATGAAATTAACGGCTTTAAGGAATTAACAAAGCTAAGAGTAACATAAAGTAAGTTTATTGATTTAATTCTATGTTATCAGCAGCAGGATTAAGTGTGGAAAATTAAGGATATTAGCAGATGATTAATCCTGTAGGATGAGAGAGATAATCCATGTTGTAAACACATGTTATAGAGACCATCTGCGTACTATGTGACGTGTTTACTTGTCACCAATTATCATCATTATCATTATAGTAGGTACGACAGTTCGCTGTTCCTGGAAATGGCCAGCTACAACGTTTGGGTTAACAGTTGTATCACAGGTTTGCCTATATTTTAACAGAACATTATTGTGAGCATTACTGCCCAGAAAAATATAATAATAATAATAATAATAATAATAATAATAATAATAATAATAATAATAATAATAATAATAATACAAATAACAGCATGTTATATTTTTTGTAAAATTTTGAAGTTCTTTTAGTGTCGTCATTAGAGCTTCTTGAGAGCTTAGTGATAAATTACAGATGCCATTTCCAGTCATGAATTTGTATATAGTTTAATGTTAATAAAAGTCAGAAATAGTAAACATTTACTAAACTAACACCCAATACTCTGCATACGCTGATACCTAAATAAATAAATATCAAGGCTTAATTAAATTGTACATATACTGCGATTAACCAAACATGGCGATTGCCACAGTCAATTTTTAATTATGTATTTCAGATAAATCCCCATTTCTACTTGTCGGATTTCGCCGATTTTGTTACTGGGTAATATACTGAGTTTCATTGTATTGAAACATTGAAAATTACGATAGCTAGAGTGTTTTTTAAACTTTCGTTTCAGATGAACTCCTACACCTAATAGTTTCAGAATCTATTAGTTAGCGGCAAAACACTCGCTGTACATGAAAACATGTATTTACAAATTTTCAAGTTAATCGGCTAACTATGTTTCCAGTTTTCCGAGAAAAAACATACGCAGGCAGAATTTGTATAGGCCTTTATAATATTTTGGAAATAAATCATCCTTTACCGAAATGAGAAAATTATAAAAAAAAACATGTTTTCTCTTCTTTTCTATTGTGTTAATATATACTCGCGAATTGAAAAGATAACCAATTAAATTCAGATAGCATAACATTGAATAAGGAAGTGGCTGAATTCAAATACCTAGGAACAATAATCACAAATAGGAATGAGATGCACAAAGAAATTCTGGAAATGCGTGCTATTATGCATTACAGAGACTCTTGATGTCCAAACTCCTTTCAAAAAACGTTAAACTGAACATGTATAAAACTATTATTCTACCAGTTATATTATATGGATGCGAAACATGGACTCTTACTTTAAGGGGGGAAAGGAGATTACAAGTATTTGAGAATAAAGTACTTAGGAAAATGTTTGGACCAAAGAGAGATGAACAGACAGGTGAATGGAGAAGACTACATAACAATGAGCTACATGGTCTTTATAGGAAGACAGATATAATAAGAACAGTTAAGTCTCGTAGACTGCGATGGGCAGGACATGTTGCACGTATGGGAAATAAAAGACTTGCATGGAAGCTTCTTATAGGAAAGCCAGAGAGAAAACGCCCAGTTGGTAGACCAAGAATGAGGTGGGAGAATAACATTAATTATGATTTGAGGGAAGTAGATTATACAGGGAATGATTGGAAAGCATTAGCTCAGGATAGGGATGTATGGAGAGTTTATGTCCGCGCGGCCATGAGCCTACGGGTTCGATAGTACAGTGAGTAAGTAAGTAAGTAACATTGAATAATGGTTTAATAAATATTGCATGAGGAAAGCAGTTTTTGTGTTACACAACTTCTAAGTTTAGACAATACCGCTCTTCTATGACACTTAGGAACTAGTATACAAATTAATTGATGATATTTTTCTTTTATCTGTAAATCATATAGAAATTATTAAAAACATTCTATCTTGTTTTCTCTTAGAGTTTTGGAATACTGACCAATTATGAAACAGTGTTCTAAGAATCGATTTTGTTACGTTATGGTGGTTCATCTTTATATATATATAGAATTGAACATCTGCGAGTCTGTCCTGATGAACTCAAAAACTACTTGACTGATTTGAATGGGGCTTTATCATCATTGAAAGATTTATTTTCGTAATTAACATACATAACATATTACTGTACATACTTTAGTGCCAGAGGTAAAAAAGAAAAAGTGTATCGCTGCTCTAAAAAAGTCACTTTTTGGACGCTTAAATGGCTTACGCTGCGGAAACAATAACAAATACACTAAATTAATGTACACAGAATTGAATAACTCACAATACTCTACAAAAACGTCGGCGACAGCATATGTTTATCTTATACAATTAACTTACGATAACCAGTTTTGTCTTTCAAAATTAGGTTAAAAGTAAGGATGTAATTACAAAGACTTTTCTAATGTTAATTCTTATCAAAAGGAATATGTTAGTTTATACACAACCTCTTTAGATTATTTTTTGCACGTAATCAACTTCGCCGGTCCCGCTAGTTT
Organism: Diploptera punctata; assembly: GCA_030220185.1. NCBI lineage: Eukaryota > Metazoa > Arthropoda > Insecta > Blattodea > Blaberidae > Diploptera > Diploptera punctata. The sequence continues at coordinate 75,211 of JASPKZ010004723.1, read as the reverse complement.
CCTATAAATAGAATTAGTCCTAACACACAACCTTGCGGCACCATATTGATTAGGCTTTAATTATTGTTTCTGCTAATGAAACAGAAGTATGTTGGGGTGATAGCGATAATGAAGAGAGTTGGAACAAAGTATGATGATTAAGCGGGCGGTGTGTAATCACATTAGAGCAGGTGGCTGTGACCTGGATAATGCGCGTCATTACCCCACCTTTTTGTGCTGTGTAATCAGTCGCTGTAATACCTCGTCTTGACACGTTCTTTGCCTGTTAATGAAACTAACTGATACTTAGGCTCTACCTATGGAGGATCGATTGGGAGGAATGCTATTTTGTGAACTATGAGACAAGATCCTATCAGAACGATCTGTCTGTATATGAACTTCTTGAGGCATGCACTGAAACTTGTCATTTACGACTATTCGAGTTGTATATTTCGCTCTGACGTCAACTATTCTCGGCACATGTACTTCAAATATTTTACAGGGTGTTAATAAACAATATATACTATTTCCTCACTCTTGAATAGTAGCGAAATATTTTCAAAATTTTCGTACATTTATACATGTGAAGTTTTCGATATTACCACGTATAAAAACACACATATTCAACATAATATATTATTTTAAAAAATAAATTATGCTATAATTTAGTGTCTTTTTTTTTGTTTAAGTGTATGTGGATGTAGGCCTATATATAAATAAATATAAATTTAGTAAAACTCAAAACAGTTACGAGTTGGTATCGATGAATATGTTCAATAATAATCCAGATGACAAAGAATCTTCCTGTTTCAACATTTAAAAGAACAATTAAATCAGCATTGACTTTGAAACCTCCTTACAGTGTTCATGAATATTTTAGCACTGACTGGTTGAGACACTACAGAAATTAACATTACTGATTGATTTTGTCATACATTGTACTATATTCTTGACAGTAAAATCCTACTTATTAATCTATTACATGAAAATAACAATTAAATTCTGAACAGGGATTTCAACCTGAGACATTTAGCTTCATACGTTAATGCGATATCAACTTTGTTACTCAGGCTTCCAGTGGAAACATCAATTTTCCTTTCCTTATATACAGTTATCTATCATAAGAGGCAGAGGAACATCGCTGACAGTGCTATCTGTCGCCTTCTGTAACAAGAAAGCATTATCAATTAAAGTATTTTACTTTATAACAGTAACGCTTTTTTATTTCGATGTAATTAAATGTTGACATTTAGCAATAATGACCAAATATTACACGAAAATAAATTGAAAGCCTAAATTAGGATTTGAACCCGGACCACTAACTTTGTACGTTAGAGCGATACCAACTTCGCCACTAAGGCTCCTAGTGTAAATATCGATTTTTCTTACTTTACATACAATGTTCGATTAAAAAGGGTCATGTGTCATAAAACAGAAAATATTGACATTGTAGGACAGAGCATAATTTATAGTGACAATGATTGGTATATTTATTTCAAGGTAACACATAATTTTGGATTCTTTGTAGAAAAGATAAAATTGGGATGGAGATGTCTCTCTTTACACATCCTTCCGAAATATTAACTGCACACATAAAGACAAAAAAATTGGAAGACTCTTGAAGCGAGATTTTACCTAAATAAGTCAGACCTTTCTTCATGTATGTGTTAGGCATCCCAATGGTTCATGACTTTTCTATATATACTTACTGGAAGTATTAAATGTTTTAATGCGAATGCAGCTGTATTCAAGCGGTTAACAAAGGACTGGTTACGACACTTAGCGCTAGGAGCTCACAAGAAGTCAAGCCGGACATGAAGAGAGGGAGGCTGTTATCGCTGTGAATCCCCAGTGCACGTTGTTCTACGCATTTAACTGTATTAACCATTCACAAACCTTGTGCTCTTTTCTTGCACAGTCGTGTTATGAATCCATGTGTTCCGGTTACTAATATTGTTTAATTTGCATTACAGTGTTTAGGAAGATTGTGTTTTATTCGTTCACGTATTGCAGTTACTAAAATTGTTTTATTTTCATTACAATCTTTAGGCTAAAATTTATAACCTGTGTCGCGGATTTTTTACTTCCTTCATAAACTCCTGTCAAATTTTATTCTTAGGGCTTCATTTTTTAAATTATTTCCCACCATTTACATATTTTCTACATATTTTCTAACGATTATTTCAATATATTTTTCTATGATATTTAACTATATTCATGTAGAGGTGACAGCCACATTGATTTTTAACTAATCTCTATGCAACAGTAAAGTGTTCCAGTGCAGATAACATAGAGTATGCACTATTTAACTGTAGACATATAATTCAGAATTTCAGAAATTGCTATCTATTTTTTTATCGTTGCATTGTTTCACGGGTTAGAGTGCATAAATTGCGTTAGATTATCTTTTAGGTTGATCTTTTCCAAGTTAGATTATTTAAATTGCGTTACGTTAGCTTGTAGATTCGTTAAATATCGTTAATATTGTTACATGTCGTGTAAGCGGCGTTCGAATTGCGCGGGTGAGTCGCCCCTAGCGAGTTAGTGACCCGCAGAGCCGCTTGAATGATCTGGAATGTGTTGCCAGACCTTTCTACCAGCGTCTCCTTCTCCTTGGAGAAAGATCGGAAGCCAGAGGTTTCTGGGATTCGAAGTTGCTCGAAGCTATTACTAGAGCTTTCCTCCCCCGCCTATATGAAAGAGCGGACGAGAAGGCCAGCGAGGCAGTCGGTGTCGCGATAGTCAAGCGTTGGATCGCAAGAGGTTAATTGTGAGCGTAATTGTGAGGAAGGATTGTGTCTGCAACTGTGTTATAAGTAATTATCTTATAAACTGTCAAAGAAGAATAGTTGTTAAATCAAATTGTGTTTGAAGATTTAGTGATAATTGTGGAGAAGGAAATAAAGTGAAAAGAACATTTTACATAGCAACTGTGTACTTATTTAAGTCCAAATAAGTAAACGAAAAACCCAGTGTTTATCTAGGACAATATGTTGGCTGCATCCTGTGATCACATAGTGTAAACCGCTTCGCGTTAATTGGCGCTTGCGAATGTTGTATGATTGGAACTTAGAAAAATATTTCGCATCATATGCCGTAAAATATTTCCCAGTGTCTATAGAGATTATGTTTTATTCGTCCAGAAACGCCACTAATATTTTCAGAACACATAGTACTAAGTACATGCGATAGAAATGTTATAGCTCTAGTATTACGTCACGCATTCCTTACGGTCGTCATCTCGTCAGCTCTTAGAAGTAGACACTTCCCACTTTTTAAATGATATACGGCATGCAGTGACATACCCTTAATTTAAAAACAATATCATCATCATAGTACATCCACGAATTTAGGTCATTTGTTGACCTGTTACGGCCTCAAGAGAAACACCATCCAGATAGTCTTTTGAGTGGACGTCCTGATCTTCTTCTTCCTGCAGGTTGATATCTTAACATTTGTTTGGGTATCCTGTGATCTTCCATTCGATGAAACATGTTGCATCCATCTTGACTTATAATCAGAAATTGTGTTTTCTAAAGGTTCCATGTGTAATTCTTCTAAGATGTCTTCATTTTTTTTGTGATCTAGTAGTGTGTATCCTGCAGTCCGCCGAAGATATCTCATTTCAGCTGATGTAAGTCTCTGTATATCCTTCTGTTTCAAAGTCCATACTTCGCTACCATACAAAAGAGTTAGAAGAGCCAATGTTTTATACACTTTTAGTCTTGAATGTTTTTGGATTTTCTCAACACGAAGAAATCCAGAAAGAATTTAAAAATAATAATAAAACTAAATGAATATAAATTGTTAGAATGCTTGTTTAATGAAAATAACTTCGCTTCTAATTCAATTAGACTGATATTAACAGAGTCATTAATTAAGGTAGTGATAGTACATGAGAAAAGTTAATATTAAATTAATTTCGTTCCTGAATAAAAGAGAACAAATTTGACGTGCAAAGTACAACAGGAGTTAGCTTAACGATATCGTAGAGAAAAGGAATTTTAAAATTTAATGTACATTAATTCTCTTTGATACTGATACTAATTGAAGATAAACTTGACAGAAATATACATCTCGCCATCTTGTTTCTTTATACAGTGTGTCCCATTTATTTTTATTTATTTATTTTACCTGATGGAGTTAACTTACTTACTTACTTACTTACTCACTGGCACTATCGAACCCGCAGGTTCATGGCCGCACGGACACAAGCTCTCCATACATCCCTATCCTGAGCTAATGCTTTCCAATCATTCCCTGTATAATCTACTTCCCTCAAATCATAGTTAATGTTGTTCTCCCACCTCATTCTTGGTCTACCAACTGGGCGTTTTCCCTCTGGCTTTTCTACAAGAAGTTTCCATGCACGTCTTTCATTCCCCATACGCGCAACATGTCCTGCCCATCGCAGTCTACGGGACTTAACTGTTCTTATTATATCTGGCTTCCTATAAAGACCATGTAGTTCATTGTTATGTAGTCTTCTCCATTCACCTGTCTGTTCATCTCTCTTTGGTCCAAAAATTTTCCTAAAGAGAGATGAACAGACAGGTGAATGGAGAAGACTACATCACAATGAACTACATGGTCTTTATAGGAAACCAGATATAATAAGAACAGTTAAGTCCCGTAGACTGCGATGGGCAGGACATGTTGCACGTATGGGGAATGAAGACGTGCATGGAAACTTCTTGTAGGAAAGCCAGAGGGAAACGCCCAGTTGGTAGACCAAGAATGAGGTGGGAGAACAACATTAACTATGATTTGAGGGAAGTAGATTATACAGGGAATGATTGGAAAGCATTAGCTCAGGATAGGGATGTATGGAGAGCTTGTGTCCGTGCGGCCATGAACCTGCGGGTTCGATAGTGCCAGTGAGTTAAGTAAGTAAGTTAACTCCATCAGGTAAAATAAATAAATAAAAATAAATGGGACACACTGTATAAAGAAACAAGATGGCGAGATGTATATTTCTGTCAAGTTTATCTTCAATTAGTATCAGTATCAAAACCATAAGATATTCTCTTCCATTTCTCCAGCGTTAAATTATACATAGGATATAATAACAATTAAGAATTATCTACATGTTGATTAATGATACAAAATAGGTATTTCTGCCCGAGGGCAGGTCTTGCACTGCAATCATAGCATATGCATGCTATGCTTTGCAGCTTTACTAGGGAATTATAGCTTCCCGTTGCTTTCTACTCCGGTGAAGGATGATGATGACGGCCGGATTATTTTCGGGGGCCGTTGGGCCCTAGGCTTCCTGACATTTGTCTTACAGATGAGGAAAAAACCCGAAAAAAACCTCACCCAGGAGCCTATCCCGACCGGGAATCGAACCCGGGCCCGCTGCGTGACAAGGCAACACGCTACCTCGAGACCACAGCGGTAGATATATAATACATATAGGCTACACAATATAGAGTTGACATGGGAAAGGAAGAAAAAAAATTGTAACTACATTATTAACCAATTATTTGATATTGTATTGGCTTGGTAAAGCAATATTAAAAAGTAAAGGGATAACAAAGTATACATGGAACACGGTTATTGTCTAAGCAAACAGTAGTAAGTTTTTTAAAACTGCTTTTGAGTCGGGCAGTCGATATACGAGGGGAGGGAATTAAAGAGCCGGGTGGCTTAAACTAGGAAGGATGAGAAATAGTGAGATGTTAGATGTAGAGAGAAATGAGTTTGGAAACTTGGTAATGACCAAAACATTGCAAAGTAGAATACAAAGCGCAGAAATGAACTTCCTTAGAAGAACAAAAGGCTGCACAAGATTGAATCGGATAAAGAATGAAGATATAAGAACAGAGTTAAATATATATCCATTGGATGAGAAAATCAGAGAATATAGAGAGAAATGGTTTACACATGTGGAAAGAATTAATGTATCAAGATTACCAAGAGCAGCATTCAACTACAAGCCAAGAGGTTCAAGGAATGTAGGAAGGCCAGTGAATAGATGGACAGAACAAATGTGAGGCGGAACAGGCAATTTGCCTAGCCCGAGAAGTGAAGAAGAAGAAGAAGAAGAAGAAGAGGAAGAAGTTAGATGTAGAGCTAGAGTTAAATTTTATCTCAATCGTTTGTTTATGTTATGGTGGGAAGATAGCGAATGGAAGCGAATAGAGATATAAAGGGGTGATGAGGTGGACAAAGTGTTCTATAAGAATTAGAGGTAATATATCAATTTAAGCAGACCACCTGAAATAATATTGTACGTAAGTACAAAATGAAAAAAAAAAATGTTTTATGCAAAAGTTGTCCAACTACGAGGGGGAAATAATTTTGATGGTTAGTGAACTTTGTAGCGTTATTTATGAACAAGATACGATTACTAACTTTGTTTTCTTCAAAGCAACTATATTTTTTTCTTCGATGTGGTGATTAAGCACTCCAAGACCTGTTCTAAAACGTATCACAATATTTATTTATTTATAAACAGGTCTTTAGTACAGAATAACACAAGATTACGGCTTTATAAGGTTCTCGCAAGACCAGTATTAAGATATGGTAGTGAAGCATGGACAATACGAAGAGATGAAAGCCGAATAACAGCAAATGTGATGCGATTTATGCGCCGTACAGCAGGCTACACAAAGTGGGACAATAAAAGAAAAGAGGAAATTATGGAAGAGTTGGATGTAGAACCCATTCTTCACCATATACAAAACTACCAGAACAACTGGAAAGCCCATCTTCAACGAATGCTGTATCATAGAATTCCAAAAGCCATACTTCGCTACTGCCCCCAAGGCAAAAGATCGCTGGAACGTCCAAAAAAGCACTGGATGGAAAATTCTTCTTTGAGACCTAGTAGGCCACACGGCCTAGTACTTGCATGGATGATGATGATGATAAACAGGTTTACAATGTAATAAAACATTTCCAGTGCACAAAGCCTTTTAAATTTTTATCTCCTTTCTCCATTCTTCTTTATCTTCTCAATCCTATTCTTCCAAACCTATCCCCTCATACTTCTTATGATACTATCCATCCATTTAAGTCTAGGTCGACTTATCTTTCCCTTCTCAGATGGAATCCATTCCAAAGCTTGTCTGGGTATAATTTTTTTTGTTCAATGCCACCGCGTTGTCATTTCGACATTCTGCTATTCTTTCCTGACATGGCGTTATTGTAACCCACTTCTGAGGTTGGGGCGCCTGGAAAGGCTGAGTTACGCTGCCCTGATGATATATGATTGGTGATGATGATGGTAATGATGAGCCAGGAGAGGCCTTAATGAATATGTTAATGATGGCCAGATGATGTTCGGGGACCGTTTGGCCTTAAAGTTTCCTGACATTTATCTTACAGGTGAGGAAAAGTCCAGAAAAAAAACATCACCCACGAAACTTTTCCCGACCGGGGATCGAACCCGGGGCCGCTTCTTGACAAGGCAGCACACTATCTCGGGACCACAGCGGTGGACTGATTGGGTAATCTTGTCTCTGGCATTCTACGTAGTATGACCATCTCTGCATCTCGCAAAATGTAATATTGAATTTTGGACTTTCATTTGTTGTCTGATGATTGTATTTCTGATTTTTTTTTCAATTTAGAATGTCTAATTGTGCGTCTAAAACAATTCATTTCAGTAGATATATTGTGTCACAATATGCTATTCTAATAAATATAACCTTATTAACTCATTCGCATCAGCTTTAAAAGTGTTCCCGTAAATTATAGTTTATATTTTCAGACATTCAAAACGAACAAAATATAACGGTACTTGAGATCACAATAAAAGTGAAGGCGAAAACAGATTCCTCTAGTATTCATAAATGTTAGCGAAAGATTACCCTACCAAGGGATGTACAAAATATTGCAAAATATATTACAGCTGTGTTAAGTGAATCTACCTCGTTTTCTGAGGCGAATGGGTCAATGGAATCATAAAGTGGTCACGGAGAGGCAGTATATTGGCCTGTCCGATCTCCTGATACCACATTGCAGTTTTTTCTGGGGAGTTAATAAAGTTATTGTCTATCGAGATATTTCGAAACTTTGACATAAGCAGAGCATGACCAAAAATTAATTAGTTAGAAGAATTATAGATGGTATGTCAAAGGAAGACTGAAAACTGGAAGACCTAATTTTAGATGGCAGGAATACTATAGGATGTCAGAATTTTAAAACTCAAGGATTGGTGGACGATTGTCAGAGATATTTACCAGTTAATTATCAACCCGTTTTCAAAATGCATCGGCTCATCAGATTTTAGGAACAAGATCACAAGACTCTTCTTTACTTTTGATACCAAGCACAGGGCATGTCTATCCTCTGAATCTTACACAATATCTATGACTAGAGCATGGAACTCACTTCCCATCACTATCATTATTTAAATACAAGTTAACTGATATCTGAAGTTCCACACAATGAAAATATTAACTACATAACATGTATATACAGCATTTTGTATACACCTGTAAATATTCATCTAGGAAGCTTCACTTACTTAATTTCATTTTATATTATTTCTATTTTATTCCATGTTTTCTTAGTAATTGCTAATATTACACCACATCCCCATTGTCTGTTGTTTAGTCTACATTTTAATAATATTTTAGAACTGTAATGATTATGTAAGTTTTGTATAATTTTATTATTCGCTGGTTGTGTGGAAGAGAAGGCCTTATAGCCTTAACTCTGCCAGCTAAAATAAAGCATTATCATTATTATTATGATTATTATTATTATCATTATCATTAAAACTGAAGATATTAAGACAAAATAAATAATTTTAATCTAATGTGTGTCACTATAAAAAGAACCCTTAAAAACACAAGAAAAAGAAAAAGCTGTAAAGTAATAGCTGTTCTTGTATTGATGTATGGATCAGAATGTATGGACGTCACTAAAAACGAGAACAAAGATTGAAAGCAACTGAGATGAGATTTTTAAGAAATATAGCAGGATATGCTCTGCTGGATAAGAAATTAATGAAGATATAAGAAAGGAACTAAATATTTTCAAACTTACAGACCGAATAATTAAATATAGGAACGACTGGAAAGAACATATTGATAGAATGCCTGAAAAAAGATTTACAAAATTATTGCTAGATTATAAACCGCACGGAAGGAGAAATGTTGGACGCCCACACAGAAGATGGTCTGAACAATTTTAACAATTCTAGATTTCATGAAACCGGAACGATTCAACAGGCTTAATCCCTGGATGATGATGATGAATATTATTATAATCTAGAGAAATGCGAAGAAAAATTCTGAAGGTAGCTTTGATCCGCCCACGGCTGTTGTGCTAATATAAAAAAAAAGTTCATGTTAGTCTCTATTGGTTACTTGAGTAATTATTAAAGAGAGTGGTAACTACAATAAAAATATCTAACAAACCCTTAGTGGATGTTAAAGAAACTATATATTATATCTGAAATAAAACAACAAAATGAAGTGTAAAGGCTATCCGCTCTTAAAGTGATCCTCATAAAGAAAACCATGTAACGCGCTCGCTTTTCATTGGTTATGGACACCGACGTACGTTGTAGAAGCAATAAGTACGCAAAAATAGTAGTTCCCTTCATTAAATTAACAATATGTCCTCTGAATATATTTGTTATTCTTCGTGAATGAAAATAATAATATTCAAAACACAGAAAAGATTCTAAATTATCTTCTTCTTCACGGTTTAGGCTTATTTTCTAGCCTGTTCCGGGTCCAAATTGCTGCTCTTTCCATATTTTCCTTGGTCTTCCCAAACTTCTTCGTGGTGAATAGTTGTATGCTGCTTTTGGTATTCTATTCTCAGTCATCCTTGCCAAGTGTTCTTTCCAGTTTTTTTCTGTATTCTCTACTGTTGTGTTTAATTCCTCTACTTTTAGTTGTTGTCTTATTTCTGTGTTTATGTTTTTATCTGTTCTTTGATATCCCGCTATTGGTCTGAGGAATATAAATTATAAGTAATCAATATTTACAATTTAAAATAGTTTATTACATATTAATGATACATTTTAGTCATGCTTCAGTCGATTCTGATGCAACAAAACGGCTGAAGGTGTTGGGTCTTCTGCTGCTGGGTCACCATCAAAATTTTTTAAACACAAGTCTGACAAACCTTTCACTAGTGGTCAAATGACAGTTATTTTATTAATTAAATAAAAATAAAACTTAGTTTTATATTATTTTCATATTTATTAAGATATATTCAGTGACAGCTGTTTCGGTACACTGTACCTTCTTCATACATGTTAACAAATTATGAATGCTATTTTTAATGTATTTCAGTTATTTTTAAATGTATTTCATAAGTTCAGTGCATAATCTCACCAGCTTCGTGCAATCTACTCAATTCAACGGTCATACGTCTCATGTACTTCACACGTGCTCCTTGTCAATGTGACAGTAATTGTGGCGTGAATGGCGGAAGGATACAATTGGCATTTGTTTATGTTAGGATCACTGTGAGAGCGGATAAGGTATAGTCACATCTCCTTTCGTTTCCATTTTAAGTTCCCTGTAGAATTCGCTTGTTTGTTAGAAGTTTGGTGTTGTTAAATAACTTGTAGTTAATAATTAATTATTGAAGTTAGGAGATAAATAAAACGGAAGTACCTGCAACAAATGACAGGCTGGGAGCGGTGTTGATGACCCGTATGACGTGAGTGAGTTGTTTATGTGGAGTTAGTTACGTCCTTCATCAATGATTGATGTTCGTTTGTTCAGCCTCGGTGTCTTTTTTTTATTTTCAACTGTTCTCCATTCCATTCTTCGTGTAGATTCGTGAAAAACTTCTTGGAAACTTGCATTCAAAATCGTATAATGCGCTTTAAAACAGTATATTAACATAAACAAACTTGGCTCCTTGTTTATAAAATTGATAGATAATCATATTTACCAAGTATCGATTTAATGCTATTATTACACAGAACAATTGAATTCGCTGAGTTGAAAAGGGAAGAAATTCCAAGTACCTTACTTTTGAGGGAACCTTAAAAACTACATAATTTCTTACAGCTCGCCCAGATAAATTGTTGACCTACTACAGTATTAACCCATTCACCTTAACCTGCGAGTTCGGGCGCAATATTCTGACCTTCGAGTTCGGGCGCAATGTGCCTAATCAGCACATGCTTAAAGAAATGTCACGCTGTTTGCCTATCTGAACAACGGAAATTCGAAGAAATGTTATTCTTAGGGATGTCCAATGGATAAAATATTCAAACTTTCCTACTAGAAAACTTGCATTGGACATAGTATTGATTAAACAAATTTAAAAAAAAAATTGTGACAAGCCTTCAAACAACAAGATATAAAAGTAAGAACAAGTTAGGTTCAGTTCAAATATATTTGAAAATAGTTCACATTATCAACATTTAGCCTATATTTTTAGCAAAATTATTCAAGAATATAAAATCATTTAGTCTAAATAAATTAAGTAAATAATTTTCTTTTGCAAATATTTTCAAAATATACATCTTCAATAATGTAATGACTTCGGGCGCAATGAGCTTCTCTGAAAAAAATATTTACAACCCGCCGTGGTAACGGTCGAGAGCAAACTGAGTGGGTTGGTTGTTTAGAGCAGGTAAAAAGAAACAGCTATTCGGATGCCCAGTCATCAACGCCGTCTGATGACAGTATAAGGGGACAAAATTGATAACCTGTGCCTCTCAGATCAGATGCTCCCGACGGAAGGTTAAAATACGAGGTAGACTCGCCAGCAATTAAATGGCCTTCAATTCAGAAGACGAGATATGCTCGCTTAACTCTGCTGTTATATATTTGGCTATATTTTGTACATCCTTAGCAGGATAATCTTTTGTTAACATTTATGAATAATAGAGGAATGTGTTTTTGCCTTCACCCTTATTGTGATCTCAAGTACCGTTATCTTTTGATTGTTTTGAATGTCTGAATATAAACAACATAATTTACGGTACGTTTCTGGGGAAATGCATTGAGCACTTAAACCCGAAGCGAATGGGTTCATGTTCTCCTCACAAGGAATGCAAAATATGGTATGAATTCATAATTCTTGTGTTTGCATAGTGTTCTATCGCTCTTTGAAGGCAGTGGAGCTTCTTACCTTTCAACTCAGCGATTCAATTATGATAATATGCTACAGATTATACGTGAGACGTTCAATAAATAATGGACATAATTTTAGTTCTTTATAGCCTTTCATTGTAAAGGTACGAAATTTTACAGAAAGTATATTTAGTCCTTCCTTTATAACGTCAGAAAACTTATTGTTTTCCAACAGATAGCTATGATGTATTTTAGTTTTAAAATGGCGGCTGCTTGTGAAATACATACAAAGCAGAGAGCTGTGATTAACGATCAGAGGGACCTGACAGTCTTGCTTACCTCGTTCTGCCACTGCTGACATTCTACTAACACAACTACTGACAATACTCCTATCCACTGCTTTATCCACACAGACATTTTGTAAGCATCTGTGAATGTTTGAAATGTTCTCCTGCTCCGCAGAATTACTGTGGATGGATATTATAATTATAAAGAACCAATAAATTACAATAGAAATTACAGAATTATAAACTTTGTTTGTTTTTATTTAATATTTTTGTGTGTTATTTTATTGTGCCCAATGAATTTGGCAATCACTGCAGCTTCAATTAACATAAATGACTGCAGCATGTACTGGTGGTGTTTTGTATAAAGCAAGTACGTGTTTAAATTCACATGTAAGTACGTACAGGCAGTTCAATAATTCATGGAATTAGTTACTGTTATCCTATTGCCAATTCACAGACAACACATCCATAATCTTACAATCCGATATCAGTTCGCACTGTATTGGTGCATATTGAAACATTCCAAAACGAGATATATTTCACAGTTAGTAATTGTACTAACGCATGAAGCAGTGATAATATAGAAATATAGCTTGCTTTAATGCATTCAGGCTTTACTTATATATCATAATATATGTAATTTTTCTGTACGTGTGTTTGTCACTGAACTCCTCCTAAACGACTGAACCGATTTTAATTTTTTTTGTGCATGTGTGTGTGTGTCTAGTTGGGTCCCTGGATTGTTTAGATTCACAATTGGATCCTGTAAAATCATTAGGTGTAGAGTTCACCTGAAGTGAACATTTAAAAAGATAGCAGTCCTGCTAACAATTCCTCTTCATAGCACTTCCTCCTATTCTACTTCCTTCACAGTAGCCTCTGCCCGCTCCTGGAATCTCCTTCCTCAAGATATCAGGGGTTGCCGCACGCTTGGAACCTTTAAGTCACGCTTATACAGTTACCTGTTGTCTAATAATTAATTTTTCTCTATTTATATAATTTTATACTATGTCATTAATCTTTTCCTCGTTTTTATATATATATATATATATATATTGTACATATTATATATTTAATTCGTTAAATTTAGAGTAAATCAAATTACATTATAAATATTAATTGTATTCATAACTTGTAATCGTTTATATATGTATATTGTAATTTAGATTTAAGACTATTTTTTGTTTGTATTTTTTTAAACCTGGTTGAGTGGTAGACAAGGCCTTAAGGCCTTAACTCTGCCAGGTAAAATAAAGCTATTTATTATTATTATTATTATTATTATTATTATTATATTATTATTATTATTATTATTATTAAAAATAGCTCTAGCGGTTAGATTTTGCGATATTTCACAACGAAACTCAGGATATCGTAATAACATAAACCGAGGTAAGTATTATCCTAAACTTAGCGAAATCCGACAATTATAAGTGGGGGTTTACTTGAAATCCAAAATTAAAAACTGCCTAAACAACTGTACTGACTTTAATTACATTTTTTTGTGTGCGTTTGAGTGGGTCGCTGGATGCTTTAGATTGACAATTGTACCCTCTAAAACTATTAGGTGTAGGAGTTCACCTGAGGGCAGAAATATATTCAGATAAAGCTACTTTAAAAATTTCTGCAGAAGAGAATGGAATATTCACTTTAATTGTGAAAAAAAGGAGAAAGAGTCCGAGTTGGAGGTGTTTTATGTATTTTTTTTCAAATGCCCCAGGTTTGTCTTTCGACATTCCTTGTTTCTCTCCTGGCATGGCGTACTTGTAACCCACTTCTGAGGTTGGGGCGCCTGGCAGGCGGTACTTTGCCCGAGAATGTGGGTGTGATGATGATAGTTGTGCGCCAGGAGAGTCCCTAATCCTAAGCTTAACCTAAGATGAATATGAATGATGATGATTGCGATGGCTATATGATTTCGGGGACCGTTTGGGCCTTAACGTTTTCCTGACATTTGTCTTACAGGTGAGGAAAAAACCCGCGAAAAAACCTCACCCAGAAAAAATGTCCCGACCGGGGATCGAACCCGGGCCCGCTGCGTGACAAGGCAGCACGCTACCCCGAGACCACAGCGGTGGACGTTTTATGTATTATTTACTCTTATAAAAAATACAAAAAAGCATCAAGGAAAAATAGTAGATGTGAGAATTTAAAAATCGCTCTAGCGCTCACAATTTTCAATGTTTCATATCCTGTCCTGTTAAAATAAACCGAGGTAGGTATTATCCAAGAAATGAGCGAAATCCGACAATTAGTAATGGAGGTTTACCTGAAATCCGAATCCGCCATGTTTGGTTCGTCTCAACGTATACCATACAATTTAATTAACCTTAATATTACATTTATTTAGGCGTAGCAACGCCGGGTATTAGCTAGTGTATCATGATAATTCAACGCGACTCGGCATTACAATATTTCCAGCATATATATCAAAAGCATAAACAAATATAGCCTATTACGTATTCTTCTTCTTCTTCCTTTCATGTGATAGATCTAGAGGTCTGTTACGGTCTCAATCCAACGTTTGAAGGGTCTGCCCAATGATCTCTTGCCTGGTGGCTGGCAATTTAAGATTTGACGTGGTATTACATTAGATTTCCAGTTGTTTCTGTATTTTTGCACATATTCCATGATTGACTCTGTTTGTAATTCTTTGAGAATCTCAGAATTCCTTTTATGGTCTTTTCTTGAGTAACCTGCAGTAAATCTCATAAATTTAATTTCTGTCGCAGTTAGTCTTTTTTCATCTACACTGCGAATTGTCCAGGCTTCACTGCCGTAACATAATTGGGTCTGGCCAGTGTTTTACAAATTAAGTTCGTGTGTGTGTTGCTGTACTGTGTTTGGCTTGAAAATATGATTTATAATTCCTATTACTCTGTTAAATTTTATATATTTTTGACTAAAATATTTTTTCTCTTCGCATGTAACTTGGTATCCGAGGTAGTTAAATGTGTTAATTTGTTCTAATAATATATTACGCATTCATCGGGCTAAATGCAATCTTCTTCTCTTGGTTCGTTTACTATACCTCTTACTAGCTAAGTTCCAGTTGTAATATAAACAAACCACATGTATGACTGCATTTTCATTAGTCGAATAATCGTTTTACCTTTAAACCCTTAAGTAGGGCTATACCGCCCCAAACTTAATTTTTCGTCCTTCTTATGAAGAAAAAATATAATTTTATGTTTTTTTTTAATTTTGAGTGGCTTATTATTAATGCCTGTAATTTATGGTTTTGTAATTATGTCCTCACGAATACTGTTCGTTTTTAAGAAAACAAATGTTTAATGTGGTGGATTATGTTCCCACCCCACCTCCCCACTTATATTTCAGTGAACAATACTTCTTGCAAACCAGTTTCCTAATTATTTGAGTGTCTATTTTTGATGTAGTAATTCAAATTTCTTAGAATTAATTAGGGTCGGCCGCGGTGGACTAGTGGTTATGCTCCTTGCCTCTGGTCCCAAGAGTCGCGGGTTCAAACCCGGCCGGGGTCGATGGATTTTTTAGGACGGAAAAAATCCAAGGAGCAAGTCCTCCGGGAGGGACTTTAAGCCGTGGGTCCCGACTCTGAAGATTTTCAGGCTCGTAAAATGTCCTTAAGCCTGAATGAAAAGGCCTCTTA
This sequence comes from Diploptera punctata, assembly GCA_030220185.1. Classification (NCBI taxonomy): domain Eukaryota; kingdom Metazoa; phylum Arthropoda; class Insecta; order Blattodea; family Blaberidae; genus Diploptera; species Diploptera punctata. Next base: position 59,309 of record JASPKZ010004723.1, on the reverse strand, counting down.
GCAAAATTTACCTAATTTTCCCGTCCTAGTACTACCTTGGTTTCCTAGATGTCAGTATGAGGCGGAACGCTGACCACGTACCACTCAAAATGACATCTATACGAAAACAAGTGTAACTAAATTAGTATGGTTCAAATTCTTCCCTGTAGGGGGAGAGCGCCTAAATCTCTGTAAAGGGGAAACATAGGCTTACAATACAATACAATAGAATTAATTAGGTCTATACTTGGTAGGTAAATAATAAAAGTTATTGTACACCTACCCTGCCATATGTATTTTTTTTCAAGAAACTTTATAATGTGTCTATTGAGAGAACTAACAACACGAAATGAAATTCTCCTTTGTACAATTACTTACTTTTACTTTACTTTTGAGGGTCTCTCCACTTTTCAGCGGTTACTCTGTATTCCCATTCGCCATTCTTGCCGATCCTCCAGGCCTCGGTCGTTCATCAATCTATGGATCTCTCCTCTCCAAGTTGTTCTTGGCCTGCCCCGTTTCCTTCTACCAGAAGGTGACCATTCCAAAAGAGTTTTGGGCCACCTATCATCCTCCATTCTCCTGACATGGCCATACCACTGAAGAGCTAGTCTTTCGATCCTTTCCACCACTGTCTCCTCCATATCCATCATCTGCCTCACTTCTTCATTTCTTCTTCTTTCCAACCTGGACACCCTGGCACTGCGTCTTATTCCATCCATCTCCACTGCCAAGATCTTAGTTTTTTGTCCCTCTACCAAAGTCCATCCCTCAGCACCATAAGTCATTATGCTTTCCACAATAGACTTCAAAATCCTCTTCTTCGTGTGGTTTGACATGGTCCTACTCCACACTACTCCATGTACAATTACAAGAGACCATTATAAATTGGATAGCAAAATGTTGATTTAAGGAAGATTTTTCTCACATTTCTGTACTATTTGTTGGACTATTTAACTCATACCCCAAATGGGAGTCAATGGCCAATCACGTTTCAATGAATTTTGTTTTATAACCAATGACAGTCGTGTTTCACCTCGATATTTATCTAATTATGTTTACCAAAATAAAAAAAGTTATTCCTTTTAATATTCTGAATAGGTCAGAGCATTATTTTGCAGTGACTGACTCTCCAACAAATATGTTGAATATAGCAAATAATGAACACATTCCTTCGAACTACACATTTGATAATTGTGTGTTCAATAATTGTGTTTTAAATAATCCTTTTACTGAGTTGTTTCCTAAAAAAATCATTAACCTACAATATTGTTATAATGTACAGTTTGATGTGTTTCATTTTTCTCCAGTAGGGTTTAATCTTACAATATTGCGATCCTATTTGGCAATAAATAATGTGATCAAGTTGCAGTGGATGAACAAATGAAACATAACCAAACATTTCTCATTTGTTTTCAAACATCGCCGTTTACATTAAATGTATAAATATTTTAAAATAAATATATTTAAAAAGTGATTTGTGAGTAAACAGTTTAATTTTATTCGTTAAATAATCCTAACAAATGCCACCCTTGGTTTCCGAATCTTCTAGATAAATTGGAAATCAATCGTGGCATTACTTATGATTATTTAACTCGTGCCCCATATGGGAGTCAATGACCAATCACTTTTCAATATATCTTGTTTTTACAACCAATCACAGTAGTGTTTAACACGATATTTATCAATTAAGTTTATCATATTAAAGACGTCTACCGCTGTGGTCTCGAGGTAGCGTGCTGCCTTGTCACACAGCGGGCCCTGGTTCGATTCCTGGTCGGGACAGACTCCTGGGTGAGGTTTTCTCGGGGTTTTCCACACCTGTAAGACAAATATCAGGAAGCTTAGGGCACAACATTCTCCGAAAATCATCCGATCACATTAGCATCATTCTCATTATCATCATCATCCTTCATCGGTGTGGTAAGCAACGGGAAGCTACCACACCTATAATTCCCTAGTAAAGCTGCAAAGAATAGCATGAAAATGCTATGATTGCAGCGAAAGACCTGCCCTCGGGCAGAATTGCTATGGATGGATGGATATTAAAGGAAGCTCTACCTTTTTTATTATACTGAACAGGTCATAGCATTATTTTTCAGTGACTGAATCTCTAAGAAATACGGCTACCAGATTGAATATGTATAGTGCACAAATGTAAGCAGATATATAGAGAAAAATTCGTAGTAATTGATTACGCCACAATAAAAAGAAACAACTCTTTGCACTTTCTTAAATGCATTGTTTCCCAGGAATTAACGTTGCGCAAAAATACAATTGACATATTTACATCATAGGACATCATAAATTAATAACCTGTAATGATTTGTTTCATTTTTTCTCCACTAGGGTGCATTCTTACAATATAGCGATTCTATTTGGCATTAAATATAATCTGGTTGCAATGATGAACAAATTAAACATAGGCCTAACGTTTCTCATTTGTTTTCAAACATCGCCGTTTACATTAAATATATATTTTAAAATAACTATAACCAATTGAACAAGTATATAACATATAAATTCCTAGGTTGCGGAAAATCATGCACAGCAGAAACAGATATAATAACAAAATAAATAAGTTTAATTATATAACAGGTACACTAAAAAGAACTTTGAAAAATAAAGCCAGGAAAGACACTATAATGAAATTATACAAGACAATGGCAGTGTCTATTATTACTTATGGATCTGAAACATGGACTGTGACAACTCAACAATCTGCCAGGATACAAGCTGCTGAAATGAGATTTCTCAGACCAATAGCAGGATATCAGAGAACAGACAAAAAACATAACACAGAAATAAGACGACAACTAAAAATAGAGGAATTAAACTCAACAATAGAGAAATACAGAACAAACTGGAAATAACACTTGGCAAGGAAGACTGAGAATAGAATACCAAAAGCAGCATACAACTATTCACCACGAGGAAGAAGAAGTTTGGGAAGACCAAGGAAAAGATGGAAAGAGCAGCAATTTGGAGCCGGAACAGGCTAGTAAATAAGCCTAAACCGTGAAGAAGAAGAAGAAGAAGAAGAAGAAAATAACTATATTTAATGAATGATTTGTGAGTAAACAACTTAATTTTATTCGTTAAATAGTCCTAAGAAATGCCAAGAGTGATTTCCAAATTATCGATAAATTCATGACTCACGAAGTGATAATTTGGAAATCACTCGTTGCATTACTTACGGTGACTGAAGATAACTAGTGAGGTGCGTTACCGAGGTCCTACCCGTTAAACAGTGTTATGACAATAAATGAATTGAAATTACGATCTCTGGATCAAAGAGACCCCCGAGAGGGTGATGAGGTGTCTTTGTTTTTACGGCTGGTTGCTTGGATCCTGGGACGTACAGATAAAACAGATGATAAAAATACAGGCAGTCGTAAAACGAGATAAAATGATCTTTCTAAATAACGACATGAAAAATGTGTCTACATACACACATATTGTGAGTACTATATTTGTTCAAATCGAACAAATATGTCTGCACAACTACCTGCAATAAACTTGCACAGATGAAAAATGGCTTATGTCGATATTAATAGGTTTTATTATTATTATTATTATTATTATTATTATTATTATTATTATTATTATTATTATTATTATTATTATTATTATTATTATTGTCGGCCGCAGTGGACTAGTGGTTATGCTCCTTGCCTCTGGTCCCGAGGTTCGCGGGTTCAAACCCGGCCGGGGTCGATGGATTTTTTTAGGACGGAAAAATCCAAGGAGCAAGTCCTCCGGAAGGGACTTTAAGCCGTGGGTCCCTGAAAGAAAAGGCCTCTAAGCAAAATTTACCGAATTTTCCCGTCCTAGTACTACCTTGGTTTCCTAGATGTCAGTATGAGGCGGACCACTCAAAATGACATCTATACGAAAACGCCTAAATCTCTGTAAAGGGAAAAAATAGGCTTACAATACAATACAAAAATTATTATTGTCATTATTATTATAGAATAATACCGGTATGAAATTTGGGATTAATTTTGAACCTGAAAAAAAAAAATTATCAAAATTTAATTTTGGAGACTGGAGAAACAATAAAATCTTGTAGTGAGATCAGATATTTAGGAATTAAAATAAATAAAAATGGGAATTTTGAAGAGGAAATAGGAAATACAAATAATAAACGAAAATTTGCAATTGCTTGCCTCACTGGAATAAGGGGGATAAAAATATAAGTTATAAAAATAATATATATATAATACAAGTATCATTACTTATGGAGCAGAACTTCAGTCATTAACAACAAAAAGAAATAAGTATATTTTGGCAACGGAAATGGATTTTATACGAAGGGCAGCAAGAATTTCAAGAGAAAAAAAATTAGGAACTCAGTTATTAGGGAGGAAATGAAGATTGAAGGCACTATTTTAGATTGTATTAAAACTCAGCAATTAAGATGGTACGGACATGTCCAGCGAATGGAAGAGGATCGGCTACCAAAATCTGTTTTGGAATGGAAACCTGAGAAAAGACTAGGCAGAGGAAAACCTAAAACCTCCTGGAGTCGAGGAATATATTATACATGAAGGAGAAACATCTACAACCAGGAGATTGGATGGACCGACAAAATTGGCTAGTGGGAATCGGACGATGTCAAAGACATTAATCAACCGATGATCTATTTATCAAATACTATTATTATTATAATTACTATTATTATTATTACTATTATTGTTATTATTATTATCATTATTATTAATATTATCATTATTGTTATCATTATTGTTATTATTATTATTATTACTATTATTATTGCAATATATATTATGTTTAAATAAAGAAAAGCCCGATGCCGAGTTTGGTCCTCCCAATATAGAATCATCCGTAAGGCAAACTTGGCAAATCCCGCGTGATCAACTATTCGGATTAAGATTTTAAGCGGTTTCCCTTAATCCAAGAGCAATGCTGGAATAGAACCCCAAAAGGTCTGCTTCGGACTTCAATCTGCTACCATCTGCCATAAATTTCTAATTTAAATTCAAAATTAAAAAAAAATACGAGGGCCATTGTATGTTCTACCTATAGAGGAGAACCAAAACGGATCGCTGACCGCCAACACTTACGTGATGGCTCCAGAGCTTTCCATCTATCTGTCTATTATTATTGTTAATACAGTGAATCCATTTTAAGAGGAAACCTCGCATCATTCTGCTGCAGCCGTTGTGAGCAGTACGATCGCACCGTGGGAGACAAGTTGTACACAACATCCCAGTTGTTAGTTACTTCAGTGAGTTGTAATGGGACGCATGTCGTTTGTTGTCGTGTTACACAAAAAAAAAATAATCGAAAATGAAGTATACGGTTGAACTGCGAATTTATATGGTGGAATGTTACTTATTGAGAAATAACCATAGAAGGCGCGTTCGGAGATTTTCTCAAAAATATCCTGACTGTACGATTCCTACAAAATCGTGCCTTTTGAAGTTGATGAAAAAAAGTGTCACACAACAGGTTCAGTTTGTGACATACCCAGGAAGCGTGAAAGGCCCTTTTTAACAGTAGAGAAACTTGAGGATATTCGGGTGCGATTAGAAGTAAGTCCTAGAAAATCACTAAAACGTACGGCGCAGGAAACTAACATATCTTTTGCCGTTAGTGTCGGAACTCGCTCTCCGCCGGTGCAAGGACAATAGCAGGCAAATTGAGAGCCGCTGCAACGCTGTAAAAAGGTTTCCGCTTAAAATGGATTCCCTGTATTGTGGTTAGTATTTTATTAATATTAATATTATAATTATTATTTATATTGCTAATTTTATTATTGATATTATTGTTGTTCTTCTTCTTCTTTTTCACTTCACGGGCTAGGCAAATTGCTTGTTTCGCCTGACAGTTGTTCTGTCCATCTTTTCACTGGGCTTCCTACATTGCTTGAACCTCTTGGCTTGTAGTGAAATGCTACTTTTGGTAATCTTATTACATTCATTCTTTCTACAGGTCTAAACCACATTCCTCTATATGCTTTGATTTTATCATTCAATGGATATATATTTAACTCTGTTCTTATATCTTCATTCTTTATCCAGTCCATTTTTGTGAAGCCCTTTGTTCTTCCACGGGCTAGACCTTGTCGTGGTGGAGGGGCTCAATACCTAATGACCCAGACGAGTAGATAGGGAAGTCTGGTTTTCAACTAACTTGATACTCTCTAGTAAGAGGAGAAGGGAAGCGAACTAGCTCCAACGCGGAAACCTCAACGGCTTCAGAAGCGGAAGAAGAAATGTGTTCTCAACGGTAAATAAGGCAGAAAAGAAACCTGCAAGAAAAGGGGTAGATGGGACTCCAAAGCTTTGGTTAGCAACCCGTCTAGAAGAAGGAAACTCCGAAATAAATCCCCGATCCACTAGGGTAAGTGGTTGTGCGTCTGGGTTGGTAACCCGTCCACGTAAAAAAATTTCCAAACTCATCTCTCTCAGAGTGTTCAGTCGGACGGATTTAATAGACGACGACTTAAACAGAATATTATTATTATTATTATTATTATTATTATTATTATTATTATCATCATCATCATCATCATCAACATCATCATCTGCATTGATGGATTAGGTCTGTTGACCCGTTCCGACTTCAGCCCATCTCTTTCTAGGTCTGCCCACATCTCGGGTGACTTTAGGTTTGTATTTTGTTATTTGTTTTGGATATCTATCTTCATTCATTCTGTCTATGTGTTGCTTCCATTTTTGTCTATATGTATATATTTTATCAGTTATTGTAAATATTTCAAATTCCTGTCTTATTTCTGTGTTCTTGATTCTGTCTTCCTTGGTGCGCCCTTTAACAGAGCTCAAAAATTTCATTTCTGCCGCCGTTATCCTACTTAGATCTTGTTTTTTATGTATCCAGGCTTCTGAACCATAGAGCAGTACCTGTACTGCCAACGTTTTATAAAATTTCAATTGGGTCTCTCTTGTTGTTTTGTTATTTAGTGATCGTTTTATCATACCACATATTCCCTGGAATTTGCTATTTTATTATTTATATCATTATCATAATTAAATGAAATGTCACATCCTAGATAATTGAGATGGTTCATTATTGTTATTATTGTTATTATTATTATTATTATTATTATTATTATTATTATTATTATTATTTATTATTATTATTATTATTATTATTTTAACCACAAATAGGAATGAGATGCACAAAGAAATTAAACAATAGGCTCAATTCTGGAAATGCGTGCTATTATGCATTGCAGGAGACTCTTGATGTCCCAACTCCTTTCAAAAAACGTTAAACTGGAAATATATAAAACTATTATTCTATCAGTTATATTATATGGATGCGAAACATGGACTCTTACTTTAAGGGAGGTAAGGAGATTAAAAACTATTTGAGAATAAAGTACTTAGGAAAATTTTTAGACCAAAGAGAGATGAAGAGGACAGGTGAATGGAGAAGACTACATAACAATGAACTACTTGGTCTTTATAGGAAGCCAGATATAATAAGAAAGTTAAGTCTCGTAGACTGCGATGGGCAGGACATGTTGCACGTATGGGGAATGACAGACTTGCATGGAAGCTTCTTGTAGGAAAGCCAGAGGGAAGACGCCCAGTTGGTAGACCAAGAATGAGGTGGGAAAATAACATTAACTATGATTTGAGGGAAGTAGATTATATAGGGAATGATTGGAAAGCATTATCTCAGGATAAGGATGTATGGAGAACGTATGTCCGTGCGGCCATGAACCTACGGGTTCGATAGTTCCAGTGAGTAAGTAAGTAACTAAGTATTATTATTATTATTATTATTCTTATTATTATTATTATTATTATTATTATTATTATTATATTATTATTTTATTATTATTTATTATTGTTGTCAAGTGTATGGTTATAATTTAATTTTATATTTTAATGTAGTAATGATTAATTTACATAAGAGCAGATTGTTTATTAACGTAACTGACATTTTATTTAATGTTCTCTTTGATGTTGATAATGAGAGGCCTCGCATTGGTGCAACCACATGACATGCGGTATAACATAACTCACCGCCTACAAGTTTCATATTTCCCATTCATTAGCCTCGGGTTGTCACAAACTTATCAATGTCAACAAGGTAATTCACAAACATTTTTTGAAATCAGAGCAAATCTGAAATGAAAGTAATGGGACAGGCACGTCTCTTCCTTTTCAATACGTTCTATGAAAGATATCTTTTTGCATATAGCCCATGTTACTGTTCCAATTCTGAGTTTACAAACATGGAGCTGGACAAACTATAATATTCCCGTGAGTCAACACATTCCACTGAATACTAAAAAAATAATCAGTTTTACTAGTTATTTAAAAGTTACTAGTAAAAGCGACACATGGTCTTTATAGGAAGCCAGATATAATAAGAACAGTTAAGTCTCGTAGACTGCGATGGGCAGGACATGTTGCGCGTATGGGGAATGAAAGACGTGCATGGAAGCTTCTTGTAGGAAAGCCAGAGGGAAAACGCCCAGTTGGTAGACCAAGAATGAGGTGGGAGAACAACATTAACTATGATTTAAGGGAAGTAGATTATACAGGGAATGATTGGAAAGCATTAGCTCAGGATAGGGATGTATGGAGAGCTTATGTCCGCGCGGCCATGAACCTTCGGGTTCGATAGTGCCAGTGAGTAAGTAAGTAAGTAAAAGCGACACGGTTGCTAATCAGTGATCCTAGTGGTGATCACTGCAATCTTGTAGTATGTTGTTGATCAATCTTTCTTTTTTTTATTCAATGCCACCATGTTGTCATTTCGACATTCTGGTATTCTCTCTTGGCATGACTTTATTGTAACTCACTCCTGAGGTTGGGGCGCCTGGAAGGCGGAGTTACGCTGCCCCGATGATATATGATAGGTGATGATAGTGGTGGTAATGATGTGCCAGGAGAAGCCTTTATCCTAAACTTGATGAATATGTTTAATGATGATAATGAAGGTCAGATGATGTTTGGGACCGTTTGGGCCTTAAAGTTTCCTGACATTTGTCTTACAGGTGAGGGAAAACCCCGAAAGAAAACCACCACTCAGGAAACTTCTCGCGACCGGGGATCGAACTTGGACCTGCTGCGTGACAAGGTAGCACCAACGGCGGTGGACTGTTCAACAATCTTTGTTGTATAAATCTGTAATATTAAAAGTTTCGAAATAGCAATATTTTGTTGATGCATTCACTGTTTATCACATTTAGTAAAGTAAAAATATGTTTGGTAAATTTGTTTAAAAGGTGGAATTGGGAAGTACTCGAACTTCCACCAAATTCACCAGAATGAGTCTTTGTGACTCTAACGTATTCACAAAGATCAAAGAAACTTTAGGAGATATTTAATTACAATCAAGAATTGATATCCATGACCAGCTTCATGGGCTCGTGGTCAGTGATTCTGACTACAGTTAATGAAGTCCCGGGTTTGATTACGGGTCAAACCATAGGGATTTTTCCTTAAAGGGAATTATTCCTGTGGTTGCACATGGTCTAGAAAATAGGTTAAGTTAGGTTAAGAACTCCTTTGGTGCTTCATTATCATTTATCACCCATCACATCATCGGGGTAACGTAACTCTGCCTTCCAGATGCCCCAAACTAAAAAATGGATTACAATTCCGGCAATGCAAGGGGAGAAAACCAGAAATGTCATAACAGACAATCTGATGGCATTAGAATAAACAAAAGAGTTGATATACAGAAAGCTCTAGATCTATGATATGAAAGAGATACCCAGAAATGGATGCAGATGAAGTGCGCCGTCTTCCAGAGATTTGGCAACTTACAGTTGACTTGGCAGGAGGTCGTAATATCAAAAGTAATCTAAATAAATGGTTATGATGTTAAAGCGGTGTTGACATTACTTATCGAATGCTTTAGTAACTATAGAAATAACAAAACTACCAGAATTTTATTAACATAGTAGCTAATACTCGGTGTGCGCTGCTACTCCTAAATAAATGATAACGTGTTTTTACCACCAGCCTTGTGCAGCTATGCTCGCCCGGAAATCAGCTTATTCCGATCTCCTTGGCATCAACTAAAGACAAAAATGGTTATTGTGAGTAATCCGTAAAATATAAACATATGCTGTCGCGGACTTTTTTGTAGTGTTTTTCGAGATATTCAATTCCGTATAGAATAATTTGGTGTATGTGTTATGGTTTAGGCACGTAAGCCATTTAAGCGTAAAAATAGGGACTTTATTTCACATTTTTCACTACACCTGAACATTAAAAAAAAACCCATCACAATCGGATGAACGGTATGGCAGAGCACGTTTGTTCGGTGATCTACTTATCCCGATCTTCTTGGCATCAACTAAAGACAAAAATGGTTATTGTGAGTTATCCGTAAAAGATAAACATATGCTATCGCGGACTTTTTTTTGTAGAGTTTATTGAGAAATTCAATTCTTTGTACATTAATTTGGCGTATTTGTTATGGTTTAGGCAGCGTATGCCATTGAAGCGTAAAAATAGGGACTTTACTTCACGTTTTTCACTACAAAGAGTGATTTTTAGGGGTGAAGGGGTTGAATATTACAACTCCCTTATAGCCCATGTTCATCCTGGGAATCTTCTGAACATTTTGAAAAAAAACATCAAAATCGGATCAGCGGTATGGCCGCGCATAGAATACGAACAAACAAACATTGATTTGTATATATTAGATTTCTTCATGTCACCAAAAACACTACTCTACTAATGAAATTAGACTTAAATGTAAAACACGAGTTTTATATAGATTTAACAGGAAACTTACAATCTACCAGTTACAAATTTTAAGCTGATTCAGTACTGTTTACAAAATTTACTACATATATGCTTATGGAGTCTTATGGAACAGCCATATAACCGGCAAAAATAAATTACAAATATGTAATTCAATAGTGGGAAGTACTATCATATATGGAGCTGAAGTTTGGAAATTCAACAAAAACTTATGTCGATGGAAATGGATTTCGTAAGGAGAGCAGCAAGATATTCAAAATTAGAAAAAAATAATAAATACTGTCATGCGAGAAAAAAAAATTAATATTAGATATTCAATAGTAGATTATATAAGATATAATCAATTAAAGTGGTATGGGTATGTACAACGAATGCAAGAAGAAAGGCTACCCATAAAAACATTGGAATGGTGTCCACCTAGAAGAAGAAGGAAAGGAAGACCTCGAAACTCGTGGATGCAAGAAATAAGAACTGGAATGAGAACAAAAGGAATAGAGGACATGGAGTGGATGCATAGAGACAAAGGATGAATGTTCAAACTTCAATTGTGGATTAATGTTTTATTTTAGGAAGTAGTATGTGCCGGTTCGCTCAGGGTAGAAGATGATAACTCAGGGATGCTTATATTATACACTTATTACTTCAGTTTATTGAATAATTTTGCATGTACAATTATAGACTTACAATGTTTTATACCTCACTAATTCGGAGTGGAGTTGATGAATTTACTTAAGCCCACGTGTTTTTAATATCACTTTAACTAAAGGCCGCGAACGGTTGCTGTAGGACTTGTTTCTTGTAGACCGTATGAGCGTGAGAGTGTTTCACACGCATCCTCGCATTATAAGGGTGATGACTCCTCCCATAAAGCCGCCATCCCCACTCCAAAATCACATGTTATTCATTATACCTTAGAGGGGTAGGTACCATTCGTTTGTGGTTCCTATGTTGTTAATATACACATGTGCACGTTTGTGCGCCTTCCAGTTATTACTATTAATCTATGTTTTAGTACTTAGAGTCTATTACTTCTTGCCACAAGTATTTTAAGGTTCTTCTAATTATTTTATTTTGTGTCTGTTTATCGTACCTAAATATTAACGTTGATTTGTTCTTGAACATTTTTCAATTGGATTCCATTCATGTTCAGCATCTTGCCCATGCATCAGTCTGGGCAAGATGCTGAAGATGATTGGGATCCGATCGAATCATGTTCAAGGACAAATCAACAGACTCAAAATAAAATAAAAGTATTTGATTGTGGATTTCATAAAAAACAAGCAATTAAAGTGTTATGGACATGTAAAAAGAATGACAGAAGACAGATTCCCAAGAAGAATACCATTCTATGGCATTAATAATATTTTTTCTTATTTTTCTATCTTATACATTTTTTATTTCATTTGTTAAATCTAGATTAAATCAAAATATATCGTATAATTAAACTGCAGATATATCATGTAATATTTTCGTTTATTTAAATTTAGATGTAAGAATATATATATATATATATATATATATATATTTGTATTTTTTCAACCTGGTTAAGTGGTAGACAAGGCCTTAAGCCTTACATAACTCTGCCAGGTGACACAAAGCTTTTTTTTTTCCCGCGAATGAACCCATGTCAGACTACGCAGATACTTAGATTCTTTTCCTTTTATTCCATATGTGCTTCATTTTTTGACTATGGGTTTTCTTTTTCTCTTCTGTCCATGATGTTCCTGTTTTTTTTTTTTGGGGTTTGTCCTCTTGGTCAACTTGCCACCTTAATTAAATAAACTATATCTCTGTTTGATATATTCTTCAGTAACTCCAGATAATTTTAAGTCCTTTTTAGTTTCCGATCCATAAACATATTATTATTATTATTATTATTATTATTATTATTATTATTATTATTATTATTATTATTATTATTATTAGTAGTAGTAGTAGTAGTAGTAGTAGTTGTAGTAATAGTAGTAGTAGTAGTAGTGTCCACTGCTGTGGTCTCGAGGTAGCGTGCTGCCCTGTGACGCAGCGGGCCCGGGTTCGATTCCCGGTCGGAACAGGCGAGGATTTTCGGGGTTTTTCCTCACCTGTGAGACAAATGTCAGGAAGCTAAGGGCCATTTGGTCCCCGAAAATCATCCGGCCATCGTCATCATCATCATCATCATCCTTATCATTATCACCATCATCCTTCACCAGTGTGGACAGCAACGCAAAGCTACCAAACCTATAATTCCCTAGTAATGCTGCAAAGCATAGCATGAAAATTCTATGATTGCAATGAAAGACCTGCCCTCGGGCAGAATTACGATGGATGGATTATTATTATTATTATTATTATTATTATTATTATTATTATTATTATTATGAGGCGGAACGCTGACCACGGACCACTCAAATGACATCCATACGAAAACAAGTGAAACTAAATTAGTATGATTAAAATTCTTCCCTGTAGGGGGGAGAGCGGCTAAATCTCTGTTAAGGGAAACATGGGCTTACAAGATATAAGATTATTATTATTATTATTATTATTATATAGTAGTAGTAGTATAGTAGTAGTAGTAGTAGTAGTAGTAGTAGTAGTAGTAAACTATTCACCAAGAGGAAGAAGTTTGGGAAGACCAAAGAAAAGATGGGAAAGAGCAGCAATTTGGAGTCGGAACAGGCTAGCAAAAAGCCTAAACCGTGACGAAGAAGATTATTATTGTTTTTTTTTTTTTTTTGGTTGCGGATGAGCCCATGTAGGACTACGCAAAGTACTTAGAGGTGTTTACTTTGAGCCAAAATGTCTTTCATTCTTTTGCTATGAGCTTGTTTTCTATCATCTGTCCAAGTTGTTCCAGTTTTTTTCTTCGGTTTGTCCTCTTGGTCAACTTGCCACTTATTCACCTTAATTCTAAATATATCTCTGTTTGGGATATTTTCTTTAGTAATTCCTGCCAATTTTAAGTCCTATTTGACTTCATCAATCTACTTCATAGTATCCACTGGAGCTTTACTACTGTTTTCGTAGAATTCCATTATCTGTTTTGTAAGCCTATTTGAGTTCATTCGTTTAATATGGCCATAAAATGTTAACCTTCGTTTTCTAATATCACTATGAATGTCTGTATATATTATTATTTCCTTTTTACTTCTGAGTCTAAATGCTTCACCAATGACTTGTGGACCTAAAACTTTTCTGATAATTTTGCATTCTTTTTTCACTATATTTTCGATATCTTTTTTTTTTCTGCACAAAATTAATGTTTCTGCTCCATAGAGGCACTCTGGTTTAATTACAGTGTTATAGTGTCGTAATTTTGTACGTAAAGATATGCATTTTTATTATAAGTGTAGTGAGTAAGCCGAAATGCTGTTTCCATGTTTAGGCATCTACTTTTATTGGCTTTAGTTTCAATTCCATTTTCCTGAATTATTTGACCAAGATATTTAAATTGAGAAACTCGTTTAATTTTTCATTATTTGCTTTCCAGGTATTTTGGTGCTTGTTTATTGCTATTATTATTACTATTATTATTATCATTATCATTATCATTATCATTATCATTATCATTATCATTATCATTATTATTATTATTATTATTATTATTATTATTATTATTATTATTATTATAAATACTAGAATAATATAATGGTACTGTACATCAACTATATGTAGACTTCAAAAAAGCATATGATTCAATTAAGAGACAGACGTTATATAGTATCCTGCTAGAGTTCGGGATTCCTAAAAAGTTAGTTAGACTTATACGAATGTGTCTAAATGGCACAAAGAGTAAGGTACGTGTAGGCAAACAGTTTTCGGGACACTTTTGAAATCCAGAATGGGTTGAAGCGAGGAGATGCACTATCTCCTCTACTATTTAATTTTGTACTAGAACATGCCATTAAATCTTTAGAAGATGAGGGAGGCTCACAACTCAATGGTATTAATAAGCTGTTAGTTTATGCTGATGATGTAGTATTGTTGGCCGATAGCGAGGAGATACTAAAGGACAACACGCACACGCTATTGAGTAACACTAAGGAGTTAGGACTGGAAGTAAATATCAATAAAACTAAATATATGGTCACACGTAGAAATTCATTATATAATGCAAATTGACAGCTAATAACAAATGAGGGAAATTTTGAGGAAGTGGCTGAATTCAAATACCTAGGAACAATAATCACAAATAGGAATGAGATGCACAAAGAAATTAAACATAGGCTCAATTCTGGAAATGCGTGCTATTATGCATTGCAGAGTCTCTTGATGTCCCAACTCCTTTCAAAAAACATTAAACTGAAAATATATAAAACTATTATTCTACCAGTTATATTATATGGGTGCGAAACATGGACTCTTACTTTAAGGGAAGAAAAGAAATTACAAGTATTCGAGAATAAAGTACTTAGGAAAATTTTTGGACCAAAGAGAGATGAACAGACAGGTGAATGGAGAAGACTACATCACAATGAACTACATGGTCTTTATAGGAAGCCAGATATAATAAGAACAGTTAAGTCTCGTAGACTGGGATGGGCAGGACATGTTGCACGTATGGGGAATGAAAGACTTGATGGAAGCTTCTTGTAGGAAAGCCAGAGAGAAAACGCCCAGTTGGTAGACCAAGAATGAGGTGGGAGAATAACATTAACTACGATTTGAGGGAAGTAGATTATACAAGGAATGATTGGAAAGCATTAGCTCAGGATATGGATGTATTGAGAGCTTATCTCCGCGTGGCCATGAACCTACGGGTTCGATAGTGCCAGTGAGTAAGTAAATAAGTAAGTAAGTAAGAATGGGTCCCATTTGGTAAAAGAAGAGGATAACCAAAAATAATGTGAATTGATGGAGATTTAAACAGCATAAAGGAAAAAAGATTGAACGGTGAAGATTGGAATGATAGAGAGACGTGCAGGAGAATGATAGTAGATTAATTGAGCGCAGGAATATGTATAACCTGCTAAATAAAAAAAAAGTTAATTTATTACTAACCTAACATTTGATCTTTATTAGTAACTCTATGGGAAAAATTGAAATAAAAGTGCTGTTTACATTTGAACTAAACTGGTACAACATTTAAATAAAAGACTGATATAAATTATTGTTAGATCGCATGCAAGGTCACACTTTGTCAGGGGTCACATTTGCATAATGCACTGTGAAACAAATACCACCTGTAATAAGTTCACAACTCATGATAGCACAGACGCAACCGAATTATAAATTCACACGATAAACATATTCAAATGTGCATGCAAACCAGTAAAATCATTAACCAACAGCCATATCGGGTGTCAGAATATTCTACAAAGAGAAATGAAATATGATTGATTCTGGGCAAATATTTGAATTATGGAGTTTCATATCGTCAGTTTCAAAATTGGCGGAATTTAAGAATTGCACTCATAAGAACTTTATTCTCAAATACTTGTATTTTTCTCCTCCCTTGAAATAGGAGTCCTTTTTCGCATCCATGTAATGTTTTTGGAGAATAACAGTTTATATGCTTTCAGAATGCATTATTTAAACTTTCATATAACATTGCAGTTTAATTTAATTAAATTAATAATTTAAGAGCTGAATATAATTTAAAACTAACAAAACAAATAGAAAACCTTAAGAAGCGCATCGTTTGGAAAAAAATCTACATTAAAAAAACTGGGGGAAAAAAATGAATTTTGAAATTCCTGGGGATGTTTTGATTGAGAGGTTCATCAGTCCACCAGTATATGGAGTAATAAGCAGTGGTCCTGGACAACAGAACATTGGTCGTGTAAGTACTGAAGATGTAACCACTATGATCATGAAACCGGTCTAAGTAGATGACAGGATATGGAGGTGACGTAAAAAGAATTTTATTGTAAAGTAAACCTACTTCTATGGGGTTACATTCTCACTATGCCGAAAAAGATAAAAAATATATAGATAAAACCTACCATTTTTCTGGGGAAGAAAATGTTTAAAAACCGAGCGATAGCGAATTTCCGAGATTCTGTAAAACACTTCACAAACGTGCGTTGTACATTATTTATTGCGCGATGGTGTTTTCAAAATAATAAATAATAGTAAAATAATGGCATCTATGTCGGAAATATTTGCGTTCATTATAAATAATTGATTAACGTTAATAGTATGGGCAATGTTTATTAGTTGAAACAACAGGAGGCCGGTGAGATCAATTTAGTGATAACATGGCGGCAAGTACGTATTTATTATTTTATATTGTTTCAAATAAAGTTTGGTTCATTTAAAATGCAGTGATTTGTTTCGTATAATGTATATTACCATTACCTTTTTCGATATATTTTGTATAGTACATTGTATGTAGTATATATAGAGGCGGTGTATTCCCAATGCGGTTATATATGAATATTACGTGTGTTTGTTAATTATGGACCATCTGGACCCATGCCTCCACCCCTTGGGATACCTCGGTCAGAGACCATACTCCCAAGTCCCAGATACTTGTCCTCCCTTAAACTATCGCGTCCACGTTCAAGGTTCTCGGGCAATAAAACCACACACTGGGGAGAAGGTGTTCGAGTCGCAACTTCAGGGAAATTGCTTAGCGTACGTCAGGTCGCTCATTCCTGACGACCCCCACAGTTGTGGTCCACGGGGGCCCCTCGAGCCTAGCCGGGAGGACTTCCTGTCGCAGATCCACCGACCATTCCCCTGTTCTATCTCCAGGGACGCATCCTGCAGTCGTTGTGAGACCGGGCTAGGGCTTGAATCCTCAAGCCCCACAGTATGAGACTTTTAGTATATCCAGATGCTTATCTCCTGGTGATCCCACAGTTTTTCCACGAGTCCGCAGGCTTAGTCGCGAACCAGCAGAGTTGCTCCCCTCTGCACTGGTCCGAGCCGTGCCGTGGTCTGCACCCAGGGACGTGTCCTGTTGCAGTTGTGGGCCAGCATAGAGCTCGCAAGCTTCAACAGGTGACCAATAGTACGACAGGGCGCTTAACTCCTCGCCGACCCCACTAATGGTTCACGAGTCCCTTGGACTTAGCCGGGAGGACTGTCTAGCAGATCCACCGACCGTTCCCCTCAGTGCGCGCACCTGGGACCTTGTTTTGGTTGCTGAAGTGGGTCCAGCCTGAGCATTAGTACGTCAGGTCGCTCATCTCCTGATGACCTCACATATTGTCCTTGAGTCACTCGGTCACGAGAGTCGGGCGCTAAATCCCACACCCAAAAGATCGCGCTTTCTCTCTCCTTTCCGAGCTTACTGACCTGGTGGTAGTAATTCCCAGCATTACGCCGGTGGTATAGCTCCCAGCCGGCTCATACGGCAAGCAGGACACGTCCGTGGGAGGCGGACCAGGGCATGGCTCGGACCAGCACAGTGGGGAGCAAGTGTGCTGGCTCCCGGCTCAGCCTACGGGCTCGTGGACCAACAATGGGGTCGCCAGCAGATTAGTATCTGGATGTACTATAATCTCACACTGTGGGGCTTGAGGATTCAAGCCCTAGCCGGTCTCACAACGGCTGCAGGATGCGTCCCTGGAGGCAGAACAGGGAAACGGTCGGTGGATCTGCGACAGCAGTTCTCCCGGCTAGGCTCAAGGAGCCCGTGGACCAACTGTGGGGTCATCAGGAATGAGCGACCTGATGTACTATATAGCTCAGCAATTTCCCCTGAAGTTGCGACTCCAAAACGTTCTCCCTGAGTGTTGGTTTTATTTCCTGTGAACTTGAATGTGATCGCAATGTAGAAAAGGGAGGACAAGAATTCTGGGACTTGGGAGTAGGGCCTTCTGGCCGAGGTATCCCAAGGGGTGGTGGAAATGGGTCCAGATGTCCCAACCAGCTCGTTCGCAAGACTAGGCCTAATCGTGCCGCTGCTGTGAGTCCAGCCCACTGAGCAATGTAGGCATCCCGGGTGCTCGTTGCCCATGGTGCCCCCACAGATGGTCCTCGGGTTCATTGAACCAAGACAAAGGAGCTTCTGATGTCCAGTCTCCCACCACATCGCCACGGCGGCCGCCGATCCTGCTGTGGGCCAGGATATGTGAGCTTTGACAAAAGGTCGCTCATCTTCCCCCTGTTATCCCCACTTATGGTTTGCGAGTCCATCGGACTTAGAAGGGAGGACTGACTAGCAGATCCACCGACTTTTTCCCCACTACGCCTCCGAGGGGACGCGTTAAGCTGCTGAAGTGGGCGCAGCACGAGCTATGTAGTACGTCAGATCGCTCGAGTCCTGACGACCTCACAAATGGCGCGCGGGTCCGGTCTGGACCTAGCCGGGAGAAATGCAATGCAAACCACCGACCGTTCCCCTATTCGTCACCCGAGGACGCTCCCTATTACTGTTGTGAGCACAGGTGGGGCCCGAGAACCGGACCCCCAGTGTTTGTAATATTACAGTATAGTTATTTAGGTTGGCAACTCCGAAATGTGGGAAGTTGAATGTTCAATCATGGTCGCCATTGCTGTAAGTACGGCAAAACGCACTATCGCGCAAAACAAATATTTTTTTTGTCCGAACTCTAGTTATGACAACAAAGGAAATATAAATGTAAACTCAAAGTATTTATAATAAGAATTGATTGAATTTGCAGTCTGTGCTGCAGGGTAGTTGACAACTATCACAATATGAAAATAAGTTGCTTCACTCTCTAACCATCAGTTGTTGTGACAGACACAAGCCAAGCTGTTTGTATTCATTCTATAGATCTACATCCTCACAGAAGAACAATGAGCGCTCCTTTAGAGAATAAAAATATTCTCCATCCCATTCATCTTTTCACAAAAAACAAGGACAGAACTCGACAGTAAATATTAAAATAAACCACAATAAAACTGGGCTTTGTTATTCTTTTCTTTAGAGTATTATACTTACCTGAAATGTGATATCTGTGATAAAGAGAATTTAAGCTAAGATTAGTCGAGCAACTTTTTATGCGGGAACTTTGAAGAGATGAAAAGTGGTTCATTAATTCTTTATATTTTTTCCCAGCGATCACAACGGTCGAAAAAACCAAACCAGAGATAAAATATGTGTCTAGGATGAATGATAATGTCGAACGTATAGAAAATAATCATAAGTAATGACACGACTTATTTCCATTTTATCTAGAGAATTTGGAAATCAAGAGTGGCATTTCTGAGGACTATGTAACAAATAAAATTAAGCTGTTTACTCACAAATCATTATTTAAATATAGTTATTTAAACATATTTATATATTTTATGTAAACAGCGATGTTTGATAGCAAATGAAAAATGTTTAGCTATGTTTCATTTGTTCATCCACTGGAACTTGATCACATTATTTATTGCCAAATAGCATCGCAATATTGTAAGATTGCACCCTAATGGAGAAAAAATGAAACACACCAAACTGTAAATTATAAACAACATTATAGGTTAATTAATCTTTTTAGGAAACAATTCAGTATAATCATTATTTAAAACACAATTATTGTACAAACAATTATCAAATGTGTAGTTCGAAGCAATCTTTAATTATTTGCTATATTCAACGTATTTGTTGGAGAGTCAGTCACTGCATATAATGCTCTGACCTGCTCAGAATATTAAAAAGGAGGAGCTTTCTTTATTTTGGCAAACAGAATTCGATAAATATTGAGGTGAAACACGACTGTGAATGGTTGTAAAACAAAATTCATTGAAAACGTAATTGGTCATTGACTCCTATTTGGGGCCTGAGTTAAATATAGTATATAATTGTGTCATTACTTTACTGTAATATTTAAAGTGGCATTACAAACAACACACACACACACACATATATATATATTTATTTATTTATTTATTTATTATTTATTTATTCAGCCTGCATATGTTTGTGCTAGCAGAACTCCAAAAGTAGTTGGTCAATTGACATGAAAATTTGTACATACAGGTTTTCCGGTATGGGCACTATCTAAGACAAACATTTAAAGATTCTTCTAACGGTCGCAATTTTTTACGTTTCGCAACAAATCTCAGTATATGCTGTTAAAATAAACCGACGTAGATATTGTCAAAAAACAGCAAAATCAGGTAAATAGAAGTGATGATTTACGTGAAATCCGAAATTATAAATTGAATGAACATATACTTCATTTATTTAGGCAGTGCACGCTGGGTGTTAGCTAGTGTATGTATGTATGGTATATATATATATATATATATATATATATATATTAGCTTAATAACCGGCGTGCGCAGCTACGTCTAAATAAATGAAAATGAATGTTGCTTTTGTGTTTAGTTGAATAATTATGAGGAAAAATAATTATAAATTTATATTTTTTAGATACCACATGCTGATTACCCGGCGTTGCCCGGGAATCTATTATCCCCATCTTCTTGACATAAATGAACTGAAATGCGAAAATTAATATGTTTTATGTTTAGTTAGGGGAAAAATCTATATCGTAATTATTTTTAAATACCCCGTGCTCTTTACCCGGCGTTGTCGGGAATCTACTCATCCCCGATCTTCCTGGCATAAATGAGCTGAAAGACAGAAAAATTAATGTACTTCTTATGATTAGTTGAATAAGTAAAATTGAAAAATAATTTTAAATGTATATCGTAATTATTTTAAGATTCCCCATGCTGATTACCCGGTGTTGCCCGGGAATCTACTTATCTTGATCTTCTTGGCATAAATGAGCTAAAAGACAAAATGTGTTATTGTGAGTTATCCGTAAATGAATACCCGCCATGTGCTGCTATGTTTGCACAGGAATCTACGTACTTGTCTCGATCTTCTTGGCATCAATGAAAGACAAAAATGGTTATTGTGAGTTATCCATAAGATATAAACATATGCTGTCACGGACCTTTTTGTAGAGATTTTTGAGATATTCAATTCTGTGTACATCAATGTTGAGTATTTGTTATGGTTTAGGCAGCGTGAAGCCATTTAAACGTCCAAAGACCTATTTTTTTCACGTTTTCACTATAAAGGGCGATTTTTAAGGATGTAGGAGTAGAGTATCACAACTCTCTTATAGCCTATGTTCATCCCGGGAATTTCCAGAACATTTTGCAAAAAGTCCCACCACAATCGGAACAACGGTATGGCCGCGCATAAAATACGAACAAACAAACAAACATTCATTTTTATATATTAGATATATATATATATATATATATACTTAATTACTCACTGGTACTATCGAACCCATAGGTTCATGGCCGCGCGGACATCAGCTCTCCATACATCCCTATCCTGAGCTAATGCTTTCCAATCATTACCTGTATAGTCTACTTCCCTCAAATCATAGTTAATGTTACCCTCCCACCTCATTCTTGGTCTACCAACTGGGCGTTTTCCGTTTGGCTTTCCTACAAGAAGCTTCCATGCAAGTCTTTCATTCCACATACGTGCAACATGTCCTGCCCATCGCAGTCTACGAGACTTAACTCTTCTTATTATATCTGGCTTCCTATAAAGACCGTGTAGTTCATTGTTATGTAGTCTTCTCCATTCACCTGTCTGTTCATCTCTCTTTGGTCCAAAAATTTTCCTAAGAACTTTATTCTCAAATACGTGTAACCTCATTTCTTCCCTTAATGTAAGAGTCCATGTTTATATATATATATATATATATATATATATATATATATATATATATATATATAGGGTTTCCAGTATAAAACCGGACACTCTGCGGCTGGCAGAGTGAAATGCGGACGAGGAGAGAGCGCAGCCTGACGGGTGGAAACCCCTGAGGTGTGTCCGGTTTTATATTGGAAGCCCTGTATATATATATATATATATATATATAAAGTACAGAGTTTAGAGACTCGGGTTCAAATCCCGACTCAAGCATTCATTTTTCTTTTCATATCAAATTTTCCTTCATTGTCAAATGTCAAAAAATATAGTTATAACATCTAAATATACAAGCCTTACTGCTATAAAGTAAATATTCTCTTTAAAAATGGTGTTGGAACGAATTCCCACTACCTCTTGTGTGAATTGGAGAATACTACATATATAAGAAAAATGTATGTTTGTGTTGGAATTCTTGAGTAGCTCAGTTAGTTAGAGCACTAAGCGTACAGAGTTTAGAGAATCGGGTTCAAATTCCGACTCAAGCATTCATTTTTCTTTTCTTTTCATATATATATTTGTACGTTACAATTAACGTTTAACATTGATAAAATGCAAATTATATATATATATATATATATATATATATGTGTGTGTGTGTGTGTGTGTGTGTGTGAGAGAGTGTGTGTTGTGTGTGTGTGTGTGTTTGAGTGACATGAAAAGAAAAATTAAACAGCTGAGCCGGGAATTGAACCCGAGACCTCTAACTTTATAAATGAATGAGATACAACTTCTTCACTCAGGCTCCCAATACAAGCATTGATTTTTCTTTCCTTATATACAATTATCTGTCATACGAGACAGAGGGACATCGCTCGCAGTTCCATCTTACAGCTTTTATAACGAGAAAGCATTTTAATGGGAATATTTTACTTTATATAAGTAATGATTTTTTTTCATTTCGATGTTATAATTAACTTTGACATTTAATAATGAAGGCCAAATATGAGATGATTTTTTTCCCCTTTCGTGTAATATTTAACCTTCATTGCTAATTCTCAAAATTTAATTCACTCAACCCTGGAAATACCAGGTAAGTCCAAAACTGTCACAAACAAGATAGGTCGATATATCTGTTTTTTTCAGTGCACTGACTCCCTTTTAGTTTTATTCCAAACAAAAAATGTCGATTATAGGTAATAGAATGAATTGACTTCATTGTTTTTACCATATTAAGTGGCATAAAACAATTAAGTCCTACATGAAGAAAATTAAAGAAATGTAAAACATTGACTTATCTGATTTTTCCTGGGGATAGGTTAATTATAACATCGAAATATATATAGAATGTTCGAAAATTCCGATTAGAATTTTCTGTAGAGGGACTCGGGGAAGACATTTTGAATAGCAATCTTTGACCGATTAAAATACAAATACAGTACATAGAACCAAATTTTGTATTAAACCAATATTTATGACTGGACACGGTAAATTTGGTCATATTTGGAACGATTCAAAATAGGTACATATACCTGTATTTGAAAGAATTCCAGCCAGACTGTATCACATCTGTTATTTGAATATCCCGCTTTTGAATTCCAGGGACATGAATTTATTACCAAATTAAAGTGCAGCCACTGGATCCCTGGCTCTGACGATTAGGCTGAATGAGGGGTAAGGGGGGAAACTCGCCCTCTACTGCCAATAAGGAATTAGATGAAGTGTGAATGAACGTCTGCCACAACCGATCACTTCTCTTGACGCCGCTATAGCGTGTTAGTAATGTTTGAAATTGCTGAGATGTTGTCAGCTGTATTTCTGCTAACCGCATACATAAAGCGGCCTCTCCCGCTGAACATCCATATCGGCAACACTGTCGTCAAAACGTCAGAACCCGAGATACAGTGGCTGGACCATAGAAACATAGATTTCAACTGTCTTTGACATATACTGTATAAAATAAATGTAGCTTTAAGAAGTTGTGTGACTTTCTCTATCCCATTTTTCAAGAGACATTGAGTTAGTTTATTTTATTGTAGAGACTTGTTTGCTAGCCGTCGAGAAGAGCGGACGTGTTTTTGTTAGAGTGATTGAAGTGTGCAGGGGACAAAGCATTATGGAAGAAGTTAGAAAGCTGATTGAAACATTGTCAACTGAAGTGAAAGAGGGGTTTGAAAAGTGCAACGTGGGTGAAAAAATTCGTGATATTGAGACGAACATGCATCGGATGGAGGACAGATTGAAATGGCTGGAATCTAAATTAGACTATCTCGAAAACCAGAGTCGCCGTAATAATATTGTGATATATGGTGTGCATGAAGAAGACAGGGAAAGCTGGGAGGAAACTGAACATATAGTTAAAAGAGTAGTGGCGCAAATCGGCATTGATTTGGTGGACAGTGATATTGAAAGAGCGCACAGAGTAGGTCGTGGGAATAGTGGAAAGAGACCTATTGTATGCAAATTATCACACTACAAAATAAAATGTTGGATCCTTAGAGACAGTAAATATCTTAAAGGGACCGGTATCAATATTGCCGAAGACTTTAGTGAGAAGGTGCGCCGCGAAAGAGACTTTCTTAAGCGACACATGTTCGAGGCGAGGAGGCAGGGCTGCCATGCAATCATACAATTTAATAAATTGATTATAAATGGACGAATCTGGAGCAGGGAAAAACTACAAAATATGGACAACTCTGAAAATGAATTTGAAGAGGTCATTGACAGCGAGTCCCCAAAACATACAGGGGACGCTTCAACAGCAGGTGGTCTCCTTACAGCAGAGGAGGGAGAAAATTCTACACGAGAGAAAGAGAGAGGGGGCCACTACCTTAATAACTCCCAGAAATCCAATAAACATACAGCAAAAAACGGCCGAAACGCAAAAATCATACCCCACTTCTAAGAGGTGAACGACCGGCGGACACAAGAACTCCAACAAGAAAATCACTAAGACTTCAGAATCTACCCGCAGAAAAGGAACTATTGAGAGGGGGAAGTTCGAAAAATTCAGGTAAGACTAATGACAAGGGAACACAATAGGGTTTGTTGACAGTCGGTTCATGGAATATCGAAGGGTTAAAACAAAAACTTTCAATGGACAGATGTGTAGAGTTTATTGAGACTTTTGATATATTAGCTCTAGGAGAAACATGGTTAAAAGCTAATGAATGCATAAATCTATGTAATATGAAAGGTTATTTTAAGGGTAATCAAAAGAGAGGAAAGAGAGGTAGATATCCAGGCGGTGTTGCCATTTTATATAAAGCTAACTTAGACCCATATATTAAAAAGGTAAATATTACTTTAAAAGAGGCAATTTGTATATATTACCATACAGAAAGAGCAGAAATGTGTCTGTTGTCTATTTATCGCCAACCACTAAATTCCAGGTATGCCAATCCAAATTTTTTCGTTGAATTGTCTGACTCGTTGGCAGAAATAAAAGATAGGTTTCCGGAAGCGGGAATAATAATTTTAGGGGACTTTAACTGTAGGATTGGGGAGGAAAATATCACTATAAAATCGGATGATAATGAAACACGAGGTGAGGGTAGGAGAAGCAAAGACAAGATTTTAAATTCAGAAGGAAACCAATTGTTAGCTTTTTGCGATGCATTTGAACTTGAAATTCTGAATGGGAAATATAGGGAAGATAAAAATGGAGAACTGACATTTATTAATAAAAATGGAAGTAGCGTAATCGATTATTCAATATGCACACAAGACATGATTCCAGTCCTAAGTAATTTCTGTATAGTTTCCAGAATCGAATCACACCACTTCCCAAACAAACTTATTTTAAATATGAAAGGTATTAGTGAGACAGTTAATGATGAGGTGGCAACAATATTGCGGCCAATTATCCGTTTCAGGTGGATCGAGGATCTGAGAGAAGAATTTAACAGGAGTTTGGAAACGCTAATACAGGATCTGCAATTAAATGATCTTAGCGGGGAGGAAATTATTAAAACTTTGACAGAATGTTTTCAAAAAGCAGGGGAAAAATTCAAGGTTAAATACGCAATGAACCAGAAGGACAAAGGGTGGTACAATAATGCATGTAGAAAGAAGAAGAAATTTGTCGAAAGTAGTCTTTTAAAGTTTAGAAAAGAAAGCACAGATGAAAGCAGAAAAAATTATGCGCAAGAGAGAAAGGAATATAAAGACTTATTGGCAGAAACAAAACTAGCATGGCAAAATAAGAAATCCGAAGAAATGAGAGTCGCGACTGAAAGTGGGAACATTGCGGACATATGGAAAGCGATAAGGGAACTCAAAGTAAAGTCCATAAATCGGACAAGAATAACGCCCGGGGAATGGAGAAGTTACTTTGATAGGGTGCTGGGAAATGAGAGGTTAAGATATAATCAAGGAAATATAGTTGAGATCCCTGACCCAATTCATATTCAATTACTGGATCAGGATATTTCGAAAAATGAAGTGGTTTCTTCCATTAAATGTTTAAAGAATGGTAAAGCACCTGGAATTGATGGAATACCAGGGGAATTCTTGAAAAATATGATATCATCCAATAAATTATTAGACGTTTTGAAAACTGCGTTCAACAAACTTTTTAATGGAGGAGATTATCCGGAAGCCTGGGCGACAGGTGTCATCCAACCGCTATACAAAGGGAAAGGTGGGGCACAGATACCAGAAAGTTATAGGGGAATTTGTCTCTTGTCAGTGTTCGGAAAAATATATTGTAAAGTACTTTACGAACGAATCAGACAATGGGCTAAAGAGAACAATAGGCTCTCAAAATATCAGGCAGGTTTTAGAGAAGGGTACTCCACGGTGGACAACCTATTTGTTCTGAGAACATTAATTGATGACAATCTGAAAATGAAGGGGGGTAAATTATTTTGTGCATTCATTGATTTTAAGATGGCATTTGATACTGTGGACCGAAGCGCACTTTGGGAAAAATTAAATCGGAAAGGATTGTCTCGTAAAATGATACATGCTTTAATGTCAATTTATAAATATGTTAAATTTTGTATAAAAGTAGACCAAGGGCACATTACAGAGAGCAGTGAAGCCAATCGGGGAGTGAGACAAGGTTGCATTTTATCACCAATGCTATTTAATCTATTCGTTGATGATATTGTAGACGTAATGCTAGAAGGAGAAATTGAGGCTCCGGAGATAGGAAATGTTAGAATCCCAGTCCTGTTGTATGCAGATGATTTAATTATCTGTTCCAAGACAATCAAGGGATTGCAAAGAGGTCTTGACCTACTGGAAATATACTGTAGGAATTGGGGATTGACTGTAAATGCTAGTAAGACAAAAACAATGACATTTAAAAATGGGACGGTTTATGGTAGAACAGAGGAATGGAAATACAGAGATCAAGTTCTTCAAAACGTGAAACATTTCGAATATCTTGGTACGACGTTGAAAATGAACGGAAAGTGGAAAAAACACATTGATATAGCATTATTTAAAGGGAGGGGACAACTTAACAGTGTACTCGGTATTCTGGGTCGAGTGCCTGATATTCCAGTCAGCACATTAGAAAAAATGTATGGAGCTATGGTCAGGCCAGTCATGCACTATAGTAGTGAGATTTGGGGTTTCCAAAGAACGGAAATACTAAATAAGGTATATACGCATTTTCTAAAGTATATTACAGGACTTAGTAAGGCCGTTTCTAACTGTGGAATTTTATATGAATTCGGGTCATTCCAGGACGACAT
This sequence comes from Diploptera punctata, assembly GCA_030220185.1. Lineage (NCBI taxonomy): Eukaryota > Metazoa > Arthropoda > Insecta > Blattodea > Blaberidae > Diploptera > Diploptera punctata. Next base: position 31,386 of record JASPKZ010004723.1, on the reverse strand, counting down.
TAACTGTAAAATTCGTGTACTCAAATACTGGTTGCGAGTAATCCAAGGTGAACAAACAATGCTTAGAGCAATTTGCTACGACCACCAAATTAAAAACATAGATGTTAAATTTTGGGCAGACGAGGTTAGGAGAGAACTCCAAAAGATTGGGATGGGCTGGATATGGGAAAAAGGGACTGAAAATCGCAAGAACGTGTGGAGAAAAATAAGGAGGAGGTACTTAGATGTAAATCAACAAGATACCTTCGCCGAATGTACAGGAAAACGCTCACTGTGTTTACAAAGAGACCTAAAACACGTCTGGGGAAAAGAATCGTATATACTCAACCTAGGATTTAAGGAGAGATCAGGGCTTGCTTGGTTTAGGCTAGGGGCATGGAAATTTCTAAAAATTAGCGACGATCACGATATGCGAATATGTCCAATGTGCGGGAAATTTGAAGATGAGATACATATATTAGGAAAATGTAATGATTTAGAATATTGGAGACGTCAGTTATTACCGGAAAGATTTCTAAATTCAAATCGGGAAAGATTGGCATGCTACGAGTTATTGGTAAATCCAGAAAATTGGATAAACCTCGGTAAATTTCTGGACAAAACGCGAAAAATAAGGACAACACTCATTCATGAATAAATATATGTTATCAAAATGCAATACCATTAATTATTAACAATTATATATAAATTAATTAGTGTATAATGCTGTTGTGTTATTATTTAATTGTAATATTAATGTGTTTTCTTTATGTAATTGTAATGTTAATGTTTTTTTAGTGTATAATGCTATTGTGTTATTATCTAATTGTAATATTATTGTGTTTTCTTTATGTAATTGTAAGGTTAATGTTTTTAGTGTATAATGCTATTGTGTTATTATTTAATTGTAATATTATTATTGTGTTTTCTTTATGTAATTGTAATGTTATTGCTATTGTGTTATTACTTAATTGTAATATTATTGTGTTTTCTTTATGTAATTGTAATGTTATTGCTGTTTTTGTTTATTTTTCTTTACACTAGTACCAATTATTACTTTATTGTAACGGACTGTCAACAGCACGTACGGCTTACTGCCCGTGCGACCCATATTTGTAAATAATATTGTAAATATCTTACTTTTTGTCTAATAAAGTCCTACTACTACTACTACTATTTTATTGTAAGTTGATTAATCTAGTTGTTTATATTACTTTACAATATTATTGATATTGTCCAGCGTTGTGGTCTCGAGGTATCATGCTGCCTTGTCACGCAGCGGGCCCGGGTTCGATTCCCGGTCGGTACAGGCTCCTGGGTGAGGTTTCCCTCGGGGTTTTTCCTCACCTCTAAGACAAATGTCAGGAAACGTAGGGCCTAACGGTCCCCGAAAATCATCCAGCCATCATCATCATCATCTTTCACCGGTGTGGAAAGCAACGGGAAGCTACCACACCTATAATTCCCTAGTAAAGCTGCAAAGCATAGCATGAAAATGCTATGATTTCAGTGAAAGACCTGCCCACCGGCAGAATTACTATGGATGGATGGATTATTGATATGTAACTCTAGAGATTATGCATATTGTGAATTTATGTACACAATTGTCCAATTTCGTCAATCTATTTATTAAATCTCCATGATTTGGAGGCCTATTTTACAAATGTATGATATGACACACCAAGTGGGTTTCGTGGTGGACGAAACGGAGCTTGGGCAGGTTTTTCTCGGGGTTTTCTCCCGTTCCCCCCATTATTTTATTCCACCACTTCTCCATACTTATCTCATCCATTTCGTTTTTTTTTTTCATTCATCATCTACCCCCGTGATGTAGCGTCTTCATCTCATCTCATCCCTCGACCCGACCTCGAGATGGACGCGAGTTGAGGATATTATATATGTACATTATATATAATAATAATAATAATAATAATAATAATAATAATAATAATAATAATAATAATAATGTGGCACGAATGGTGAATGAAAGACGTGCATGGAAGATTATTGTAGGAAAACCACAGGGAAACGCCCAAATGGTAGACCAAGAATGAGGTGGGAGAATAACATTAACTATGATTTGAGGGCAATTGATTGGAAAACATTGACTCAGGATAGGGATATATGGAGAGCTTATGTCCGCGCGGCCATGAACCTATGGGTTCGATAATGCCAGTGAGTTAGTTATATAATGGATGATATTGAACGGAGAAGGCTAAAATGGTATGGACACGTAAGAAGAATGCCGAATGGAAGATTAATAAAGGCTATCTATGCATGGAAAATTAAAAGATGGAGCAGAAAAGGAATACCAAGAATAACCTGGAAGAATAACATTGAAAATTCAATGACGAAATTTGGTGTAACAGATAAAGACACAGAGGATAGAGAATCATGGAGAACTTTAATTAAGGGAAATTTGTGAGTGTTTGTTCCAAACTGATAATCTATAAGTCCGTAGTCATTTATGTATTTTTTTTTAATTCGTGTTAATTACTAAGATTGGTTGGAGAAAACCCTCAATGATGAAGAAAATTCTCAAAAATCATTATTATTATTATTATTATTATTATTATTATTATTATTATTATTATTATTATTATTCTAAAAACTAAAACCTCTGCATACCGGAAGGTTGAATATGATTTGAATTATTTGGAGATTCAATAATAATAATAATAATAATAATAATAATAATAATAATAATAATAATAATAATAATCATGCCGGACTGGTCGAAGGTGATAAGCCAGACGAAATAAGTACCTTGGTCGAAAGAGCGACGATCTTTCACCGTAAAAATACAACCGTCAAGAAATGCGGACATGGGTTCTACTGGGGTAAAATTTTCCGGAGGTCAAATAGTCCCCCATTCGGTTCTCCGGGCGGGGACTACTTCAGGGATCCCATGCCAAAGGCTCAAACACAGGGACATGTTCCTAGGAACATGGAATGTTAGGACTTTATACAATAGCGGGGCACTAGAGATATTAACGCGGGAATTGGATAAATCGCCCTTGGATATAGTCGCTTTACAGGAAGTTAGGTGGCCAGGAGAAGGTAGTCAGGAATCAGGAAGCTTTTCATTATACTATGGGGGTGCAGAAAGACCTGCATTTGGAACGGGTTTTTTAGTCAGAAGGAGGATCCTATCCGCTATCCGAGATATTAAGTTTGTTAGTGATAGGATATCATACATAATTCTAAAGGGTAAACGACATGATTTTATAATTGTAAATGTACATGCCCCCACAGAAGATAAAGATGACAAGATCAAGGATGAGTTCTATGAAGAATTAGAATGCTTATTTGATAGCCTTTCACGATATCATATGAAAATTGTCTTAGGAGATTTTCATGCAAAAGTGGGGCGGGAAGATATATCCAAACCAACAATAGGCAAATTCAGTCTTCATGAAGATAGTAACGACAACGGGTTAGATTAGTCACATTTGCCACATCAAAGAATCTCATTGTTAAGAGCACAACATTTCAGCATAAAGATATTCATAAATACACCTGGACGTCCCCAGATGGAGAAACTCGGAACCAGATAGATCATGTATTAGTGGATAAACGCTGGCACAGTAGCATCATTGATGTTAGATCAGTTAGAGGGACAGACTGCAATTCAGATCATCATCTGGTCAGGGTGAAAATCAGACAACGGCTATCGCTTATGAGAGGAACAAACGCTAAAGATGATTCTGTAAAATATGAATTAAAAAACTTGAAAAATGATGAAATGCGGCAAGAATACCAAATCAAAATTGCTAATAGATTTGAAGTACTGGAATCTTCAGATGACAATGTGGCAAACGAAGAAGAAACTGATATAAATAAAGAATGGGAGGCTATAAGAGATACTATTAAATTGTCAGCATCAGAAAGCATTGGTTGTTTAAAAAAGAGGCAAAACAAGAAATGGTTTGATGAGGAATGTGCCGACATTGTAAAGAAAAGAAAGCTAGCAAAAATGAAATGGTTACACGAGCCAAATGAGGTAAATTTAGAGCAATTGGCTAGTGTTAGACTGGAAACCACCAAGTTATTAAAGAGTAAAAAGAGGGAATATTTGAGAGAGAAGATTAATGATCTTGAAATGAATGCAAAAAATAGGAATATTAGAGAATTATATCAGGGAATTAGTATAGAGAAGAAAGGGTTTCAGGCTAGAACAAACATAATCCGGAATGAAAATGGGGATATGATTGCAGATTCTAGGAGTATGTTAAATAGATGGAAAAGTTACTTTAATCAGCTATTAAATGTACATACAGAACAGGACATTGAGGAGGATAAGCTACAGACAGCAGAAATGCTAGTCGCAGAACCAAGTTCATTAGAGGTTGAAATGGCAATTGAAAAATTGAAGATGTATAAAGCATCAGGTTCAGATGAGATCCCAGCAGAACTGATAAAATCAGGGGGAGAAAAATTGATGGACAAGATACGTTGGTTGCTTAGTATGATTTGGGAAAAAGAAGCTCTTCCAGATGAATGGAAGGAATCAATTATCGTACCAATTTATAAGAAAGGAGATAAAACTGATTGCAACAACTACAGGGGCATCTCATTACTTTCAACTTCTTACAAAATTCTAACAAATATATTAGTAAGCAGACTTACTCCCTATATTCACGACATTCTAGGAGATCATCAATGTGCATTCAGAAGAAACAGGTCTACAACAGATCAGATTTTTAGTATAAGACAGATTTTAGAAAAGAAATGGGAATATAATGGTACTGTACATCAACTATATGTAGACTTCAAAAAAGCATATGATTCAATTAAGAGGGAGAAGTTATATAGTATCCTGCTGGAGTTCGGAATTCCTAAAAAGTTAGTTAGACTTACACGAATGTGTCTAAATGGCTCAAAGAGTAGGGTGCGTGTAGGCAAACAGTTTTCAGACACTTTTGAAATCCAGAATGGGTTGAAGCAAGGAGATGCACTAATCTCCTCTACTATTTAATTTTGTACTAGAGCATGCCATTAAATCTTTAGAGAATGAGGAAGGCTTACAACTCAATGGTATTAATAAGCTGTTAGTTTATGCTGATGATGTAGTACTACTGGCCGATAGCGAGGAGATACTAAAGGCCAACACGCACACACTATTGAGTAACACTAAGAAATTAGGACTAGAAGTAAATATCAGTAAAACTAAATATATGGTCACACGTAGAAATACAATATATAATGGAAATGGACAGCTAATGACAAATGAGGGGTGGCTTTTGAGGAATTGGCTGAATTCAAATACCTAGGAACAATAATCACAAATAGGAATGAGATGCACAAAGAAATTAAACATAGGCTTAATTCTGGAAATGCATGCTATTATGCATTGCAGAGACTTTTGATGTCCCAACTCCTTTCAAAAAAAATGTTAAGCTGAAATGTATAAAACCATTGTTCTACCAGTTATATTATATGAGTGCGAAACATGGACTCTTACTTTAAGGGAGGAAAGGAGATTACGAGTATTTGAGAATAAAGTTCTTAGGAAAATTTTTGGACCAAAGAGAGATGAACAGACAGGTGAATGGAGAAGACTACATAACAATGAACTACATGGTCTTTATAGGAAGCCAGATATAATAAGAACAGTTAAGTCCCGTAGACTGCGATGGGCAGGACATGTTGCACGTATGGGGAATGAAAGCCGTGCATGGAAACTTCTTGTAGGAAAGCCAGAAGGAAAATGCCCAGTTGGTAGACCAAGAATGAGGTGGGAGAACAACATTAACTATGATTTGAGGGAAGTAGATTATACAGGGAATGATTGGAAAAACATTAGCTCAGGATAGGGATGTATGGAGAGCTTTGTGTCCGTGCGGCCATGAACCTACGGGTTCGATAGTGCCAGTGAGTAAGTAAGTAAGTAATAGTAATAACAATAATAATAATCCTAATCGCAAATCATCCTAATAATAATAATAATAATACATTTTCGTTGTTTTATTTGATGGCGAGTTGTTCACGAATACACATTTAATATATTTAGAATAAGTTGAACATAGTAACAGGGTGATGTAATTTCTCAAATAAACATATTTGCATTCCTTTAGTTCCCACTGATATTATCTTAAGTTTTCCCCAAGACAGACTTAAGATCATTTCCTATTCATGCTACAACTTTGTTGAAATTATGTTAATTTATGTTAATTCGAAACTCCATTTTGTGTTACAGGGGAATATCAGAAATGTTAAGCCCGCGCCATATTCAGTTTTATCAACTACCGTTCCAGGAGGTGTAAGGCAGCGCCACGGGAGCCTAAGTTAAGTGATGTAATTAATTCTAAGTAAATAATAGCGTACTCCATAATAATACTTCTATTACACAGCCATGAAATTCCAAGAAAAAATGTTTAAGGCATCATTATTTAATTTAAACTCGAACTCAGTAGAAATTAGAAATAACATCAAAGATTGCACAAAACACGTGTCTTGGATACGAGGGCACCAGGGAACTATGGGAAATGAACGTGCTGATCAGGTAGCTAAATCCGCGGCATCTTCTTAGCTTCATCATTCAATTTTAAAGTTTCCAATATCCTAAGTTAAATATAAACTGTTGGACTATATCATCTTAGCTAAATCCGCGGCATCTTCTTAGCTTCATTTATCATTTTCAGTGTCCAATATCCTATATTAAAAAGAAACTGTTGATCTATATGATCACTGATTGGAATGATCTTTGGATAAGGAGTGTAAATGGTTCTTTTACTAAAGACCTTTTCTTCCCTACAACACATTACAAGCTAAATATAAAACTTGTTATTCCAATTTTCATTTTAACACAATTTATAACTGGCCATGAAAAATTTGGAAGTTATTTTAGGAGATTTTAATATTAACTCAGACAGTAATCACAATATTGTAAATGTCAAGAATGAATACAATCTGTAAAACATGTTTTATTTGATTGTCCTATATTCGAAAGACAACGATTCTGGTGAAACTTTTAAACATTGGTGAGGCTTCTTCCTCAATGTGTGAAGTGATTTTTAACAAAACAATTATTATAAACATTACATGAAATTCATAACAATATGTAATATTTTTTCTAAGACTCTTATAGATATTTTATATAATTCATAATACTTATTCAAAACCATAAGTCAATATTTCTGTTTTACAATATATAGTATAATATTGTTATAGTAAGCTATAATCCCAACATATGTAATATTTTTTCCGAGACTCTTATAGATATTTTATATAATTCATAATACTTATTCAAAACCATAAGTCAATATTTCTGTTTTACAATATATAGTATAATATTGTTATAGTAAGCTATAATCCCAACATATGTAATATTTTTTCCAAGACTCTTATAGATATTTTATAGAATTCATAAACCTTATTCAAAACCATAAGTCAATATTTCTGTTTTACAATATATAGTATAATATTGTTATAGTAAGCTATAATCCCAACATGCTTTAGTGACGAAATAGAGTTTGAAAATATTTGGAAATTCAATTATAATAAATAATGCATTTTATCGCTAGCGTTCCATACAACACAAATTTTGAGAAAAATCTATTTAAAAAATTGGCAAACTTTAGAAAAAACGTTGCTATTGGTGACTAGTAGAATTAGTTGAGGATAATATTTTCTACTTCTTTCCAATAACGTAATGTTTATTGTTCATCATCTGTGGTCCTACTGCCCTCTTTCTTTAGCCTTGACCTCCTTAAGAATTGCCGCCCAATCCTCTCTTTCCAAAGCTATCTGTCTCCATCCCTTAATTACAACTTCACAAGGTCATCCTGGATATAATCTAACAACTGAAATTTCGGACTTCCAACTCTTCTTTTACCATTTGGTTTGGCATTTAATAATATTTTAGGAATTATATTATTGTCCATCCTGATGATATGGCCCAGTCACTCCAACCGTCTGATTTTATATTGGTAAAACTATTTGAGTCCTTGCATGATTCGTTCAGATTCTCCTAACTGCCTTATCATAGACCTTTTTATTGTTATTTCATAATTAATGTACAAAGTTCGTGGAATGTTTTCCTATTGCATTTCACCAGGAAATAAGTGATATATTTTCAAAAAAAATTGAGTCTTATGGAACAGATATATAACCACGAAAAATAAGTTACAAATATATAATTCAACAGTGAGAAGTACTGTCACATATGGAGCTGAAGTTTGGAAATTCAATAAAAACTTAGAACAAAAACTTATGTCGATGGAAATGGATTTCTTGAGGAGAGCAGCAAGATGTTCAAAATTAGACAAAATAAGAAATACTGTCATAAGAGAAAAAATGAATATTGGTTATTCAATAGTAGATTATATACGGTATAAGCAATTAAATTGGTATGGGCACGTACGACGAATGCAAGAAGAAAGATTACCCAGGAAAACATTGGAATGGCGTTTACCTGGAAGAAGGAGGAGAGGAAGACCTCGAAACTCGTGGATGCAGGAAATAAGAACTGGAATGAGAGCAAGAGGATTGCAGGACATGGATTGGATGCAGAGAGACGAGTGGAGAAGAAAAATAAAACTTTAGGCACAGAAAGATATGTAAACATTAAAATTATGTATATAAAAAACGTTTTCAAAAAATATATATAAATTACAGTTGAATATTTCAATAAAGTTTCAACAAAATATTTCATTATCTTCTTTCACGAATTAAGTCTTTGCCAGTTCCGATCTCATATATGTTCAGCCCAGCGATCATGTGGGATTGCTGAGAAAGGTCGTTTTATGTGGTGGGTTTCCAGCCCGACGCATAATCCCCAACCTGGAGGACCAGTGGTTTTCTGTTGGAATCCCTTTCTCTTAGAAATTAGCCTTCGTCTTGGCTAACGAGAGTCCTCTTCCCGGATTTATTTTTTGAGTTCTCCTTCTCCTTCTTCCTTACCAATACCCACACTTAGGGTAAAGTGATTTTTTGGGGCTTTTTATCAACAGCCATGTCTAGATCCATTGTATTCAGTAGAGCAGAGCCACCTCTAGCAGGATGTTGTTCTTCACGTACGGACAGTCTTGGTTATAGCTTCATCAGAGATAAAAGTCTTGCATATCTTCTTATTCTTTTTCTGCTTCATTAAATTAGGCCTTTTGACCTGTTTTAACATTAAGTGGAATTTAATAAATATTCCCATCTAGTAAACGGGCGTCCAACACTTCTGTGTCCTTTTGGTTTGTACTTTAATAGCAGCTGGAGGATTCTATCTCTAGGCATTTTTCTAACATGTTCATACCAGTTGTTTCTCATGTTGTCAATTCTATTTGTTAAATAAAAAATATTTAAGTCGTTTCTAATATCTTCATTTATTTTTCTGTCCAAAATTGTCACACCTGCTACTGAACGTAAGAACTTCATTTCTGCAGTTTCTATTTACATATCTCCTCCACTTAACCCTAGGATGGTGAGGACCAGTGTAGGGTCTACCTCTAACAAAGGTGCTACCTCTACCTTCCCCTTAACCCCCATAATATTTTTAACATCAATTTACTTGAAAGGATGGATTGAATATTAATATAATCCTTAATAAAATGGTCAATTTTCTTTCTGATCGCTCACAAAGCATGTTCAGGAGCTGTTTCAGAAGACCACATCAACATATGGTTGTAGAACTTCTTGTGTTGATGTTGTATGATCTGCATTTATATTCAAACTAAAAGAATATGTTCCTTTTGCATGTCACTGAAACTTTTACATATGGTTTTAACAGAGTTAAAATGAAGGAATGTTTAACATTTTGTTTATTCTTGGTTGTAGATTGTATTAAGATATAAAATGGCTCTCTCAGTTTTATATCAGCATAAGGTAATGTTTCACTTTTGAATCTCACTAATTCATTTGTAGTAAAACATTTTGTTTATTTTTGGATGTAGATTGTGTTATGATATAAAATGGCTTTTTCATTTTTTTAATTACCTAAAAGACCATTTCTTACTTTTGAATATCGCTAATTCAATTGTAGTGCAATATACAGGGTGGTGCATAAGTCTCCATACAGGTAACAGAATTGAATAAGATCTATTTATAAAGAATGTGTTCGATGTGTTCCACGTCACACGCCATGCGTAGGTTAATATAAATATATACAATAGGCTGTAAATAAACGTAAATTAAAAGACAACATCTGTATGGAGACTTAAGCGCCACCCTTAGGCCTATATAAAGTACGCGTTTTCTCCTGATATGTGTTGCAGAATGCAATTGCTTCTAAATTTTCAGATCATAGGCTATTTTAAAAATTGTTGTAGACAGTTTAACATGAGGAATTGTACATCACGTGCACTCTAAACTTGGGGAACCGTGACGTCACTGCTGTACTTGGCGAAACAAGAGGTGAATTAGTACTATTACTGACTTAAAAATATAGACTCACTTTCTATTACTGTAGATGCATTTCAAATACAAATTTGTGCTTGAAAGGGAACTGTCAACCATTGCATGATGAAACATATATTTAAATTTCTTCCGGAGAAGCGTTGTGATTTACAAAGGCTGTGTCTAATAAAGAACTGCCGTTTTTAACTGTAACGGAAATCCAAACTAGAATCCAGCAATGTCAACTCATTGTACGGAGCTGATGAACTCCCTGCTTGAGTAACAGCGGAGTGAAGTGAGACGGGACACGGCACTGACGGAAAGTAGTGAGGGTTATCTAATCTATCAATTCATGTATTGCATTACTTCTCTATATTACTACACTTAGTCAATAAAAACCCAAATCACCAAATTAAAAAGTTAAAAAAAGTTAACGCGTATCAATAGTGACGCTATCATTATCAAGACTTATTCTTGACTTACTTACTTACTTATTTATTTGCTTACTTACTCACAGGCACTATCGAACCCGTAGGTTCATGGCCGCGCGGACATAAGCTCTCCACATATCCCTATCCTGAGATAATGCTTTCCAATCATTCCCTGTATAACCTACTTCCCCCAAATCATAGTTAATATTATTCTCCCACCTCATTATTGGTCTACCAACTGGGTGTTTTCCCTCTGGCTTTCCTACAAGGAGCTTCCATGCAAGTCTTTCATTCCCCATACGTGCAACATGTCCTACCCATCGCAGTCTACGAGACTTAACTCTTCTTATTATATAAAGACCATGTAGTTCATTGTTATGTAGTCTTCTCCATTCACCTGTCTGTTCATCTCTCTTTGGTCCAAAAATCTTATTATTATTATTGACTTAAAATTATTATTGATAGTGATAGCGTCGCTATTGAAAAACGTTAACTATTGTAACTTTTCAATTTGGTGACTTAGGTTTTATTGACTAAATAACTAACTCACTAGCACTATCGAACCCGTAGGTTCATGGCCGCGCGAACATAAGCTCTCTATACATCCTATCCTGAGCTAATGTTTTCCAATAATTACCTTATAATCTACTTTCCTCAAATCATAGTTAATGTTATTCTCCCACCTCATTCTTGGTCTACCAGCTGGGCGTTTTCCCTCTGGTTTTCCTACATGAAGCTTCCATATACGTATTTCATTCCCCATTCGTGCAACATGTTCTGCCTATTGCAGTCTACGAGACTTAACCGTTCTTATTATATCTGGTTTCCTATAAAGACCATGTAGTTCACTGTATGTAATTTCATCACCAAGAAGGTCCTATATATTAATTTGCTTACCTGTAGTGTAAATGAGAGATTTGGCGCTGGATTATAGTGCCCTGCGGTTAAAATGGTAGATATATTTCTGAGCAATGATTGACAGTTCCCGCGTTAGGAAGGAAGAATCCAGTTACCGTATTTTGTTTTATTAGTAACATCTCTCACTGCAGTTAATTTGTGTAATTAGTAAATTAATTCAGTTGGGGAATTAATCAAAATTTGAAGGCTGCAGCTTTACAACACGGTATTAGAGGATACTGCCTGTGGTCAGGCAGCGGACTGAGAATTTAGCCACGGGACTTAATTGGAAATTAACATTACTTTTACACGTCTGTTCAACTAATTAGAAACATGAACTGTTTATAATTAAACTAGCAGACCCGACTGACGTTGTCTTGCCCGAACATTCAATTCTCGTGTCATGGTCGGACGATACAAATATGTTACTTTTTTTACCAATAAACTCACTAATTAATAAGTTCGCAAGAAAACTCCTCACTGTCATCTGTTGTTGCTCAAAAAGCGTACATGATGACGCCATATTGTTGTCGCACGGAATTTGTATATAATACAGATGACTATATATCTGACATGGAAAAAAATCATATAACCCTATCGCAGCGCCACCTATCGGGTCCAATTGTGAATCTAGTAGTAGTAGGACTTTATTAGACAAAAAGTAAGATATTTACAATATTATTTACAAATATGGGCCGCACGGGCAGTAAGCCGTACGTGCTGTTGACAGTCCGTTACAATAAAGTAATAAATGGTACTAGTGTAAGGAAAAATAAACAACAAAAAAAGCAATAACATTACAATTACATAAAGAAAACACAATACTATTACAATTAAATAATAACACAATAGCATAATACACTAAAAAAACAGTAACATTACAATGACATAAAGAAAACACAATAATATTACAATTAAATAATAACACAATAGCATTATATACCAATTAATTTATATGTAATTGTTAAGAATTAATGGTATTGCATTTTGATAACATATATTTATTCATGAATGAGTGTTGTCCTTATTTTCCGCGTTTTGTCCAGAAATTTACCGAGGTTTATCCAATTTTCTGGATTTACCAATAACTCGTAGCATGCCAATCTTTCCCGATTTGAATTTAGAAATCTTTCCGGTAACAACTGACGTCTCCAATATTCTAAATCATTACATTTTCCTAATATATGTATCTCATCTTCAAAGTTCCCGCACATTGGACATATTCGCATATCGTGATCGTCGCTAATTTTTAGAAATTTCCATGCCCCTAGCCTAAACCAAGCAAGCCCTGATCTCTCCTTAAATCCTAGGTTAAGTATATACGATTATTTTCCCCAGACGTGTTTTAGGTCTCTTTGTAACACAGTGAGCGTTTTCCTGTACATTCGGCGAAAATATCTTGTTGGTTTATATCTAAGTACCTCATCTTCATTTTTCTCCACACGTTCTTGCGATTTTCAGTCCCTTTTTCCCATATCCAACCCATCCCAATCTTTTGGAGTTCTCTCCTAACCTCGTCTGCCCAAAATTTAACATCTATGTTTCTAATTTGGTGGTCGTAACAAATTGCTCTAAGCATTGTTTGTACACCTTGGATAACTCGCAACCAATATTTGAGTACACGAATTTTACAGTTTATGTCGTCCTGGAATGACCCGAATTCATATAAAATTCCACAGTTAGAAACGGCCTTACTAAGTCCTGTAATATATTTTAGAAAATGCGTACATACCTTATTTAGTACTTCCGTTCTTTGGAAACCCCAAATCTCACTACCATAGTGCATTACTGGCATGACCATCGCTCCATACATTTTTTCTAATGAGCTGACTGGAATATCAGGCACTCGACCCAGAATACCGAGTACACTGTTAAGTTGTCCCCTCCCTTTAAATAATGCTATATCAATATGTTTGTTCCAATTCCCGTTCATTTTCAACGTCGTACCAAGATATTCAAAATGTTTCACGTTTTGAAGTACTTGATCTTTGTATTTCTATTCCTCTGCTCTACCGTAAACCGTCCCATTTTTAAAGGTCATTGCTTTTGCCTTACTAACATTTACAGTCAATCCCCAATTCATACAGTATATTTCCAGTAGGTCAAGACCTCTTTCCAATCCCTTGATTGTCTTGGAACAGATAATTAAATCATCTGCATACAACAGGACTGGGACTTTAACATTTCTTATCTCCGGAGCCTCAATTTCTCCTTCTAGCATTACGTCTACAATATCATCAACGAATATATTAAATAGCATTGGTGATAAAATGCAACCTTGTCTCACTCCCCGATTGGCTTCACTGCTCTCTGTAATGTACCCTTGGTCTACTTTTATACAAAATTTAACATATTTATAAATTGACATTAAAGCATGTATCATTTTATGAGACAATCCTTTCCGATTTAATTTTTCCCAAAGTGCGCTTCGGTCCACAGTATCAAATGCCATCTTAAAATCAATGAATGCACAAAATAATTTACCCCCCTTCATTTTCAGATTGTCATCAATTAATGTTCTCAGAACAAATACGTTGTCCACCGTGGAGTACCCTTCTCTAAAACCTGCCTGATATTTTGAGAGCCTATTGTTCTCTTTAGCCCATTGTCTTATTCGTTCGTAAAGTACTTTACAATATATTTTTCCGAACACTGACAAGAGACAAATTCTCCTGTAACTTTCTGGTATCTGTGCCCCACCTTTCCCTTTGTAGAGCGGTTGGATGACTCCTGTCGCCCAGGCTTCCGGATAATCTCCTCCATTAAAAAGTTTGTTAAACGCAGTTTTCAAAACGTCTAATAATTTATTGGATGATATATTTTTCAAGAATTCCCCTGGTATTCCATCAATTCCAGTGCTTTACCATTCTTTAAACATTTAATGGAAGAAATCACTTCATTTTCGAAATATCCTGATCCAGTAATTGAATATGAATTGCGTCAGGGATCTCACCTATATTTCCTTGATTATATCTTAACTTCTCATTTCCCAGCACACTATCAAAGTAACTTCTCCATTCCCCGGGCGTTATTCTTGTCCGATTTATGGACTTTACTTTGAGTTCCCTTATGGCTTTCCATATGTCCGCAATGTTCCCACTTTCAGTCGCGACTCTCATTTCTTCGGATTTCTTATTTTGTCATGCTAGTTTTGTTTCTCCCAATAATTCTTTATATTCCTTTCTCTCTTGCGCATAATTTTTTCTGCTTTGATCTGTGCTTTCTTTTCTAAACTTTAAAAGACTACTTTCGACAAACTTCTTCTTCTTCTTTCTACATGCATTATTGTACCACCCTTTGTCCTTCTGGTTCATTGCGCATTTAACCTTGAATTTTCCCCCTGCTTTCTGAAAAGCTAAGTTTTAATAATTTCCTCCCCGCTAAGATCATTTAATTGCAGATCCTGTATTAGCGTTTCCAAACTCCTGATAAATTCTTCTCTCAGATCCTCGATCCACCTGAAACGTGTAATTGGCCGCAATATTGTTGCCACCTCATCATTAACTGTCTCACTAATACCTTTCATATTTAAAATAAGTTTGTTTGGGAAGTGGTGTGATTCGATTCTGGAAACTATACAGAAATTACTTAGGACTGGAATCATGTCTTGTGTGCATATTGAATAATCCATTACGCTACCTCCATTTTTATTAATAAATGTCAGTTCTCCATTTTTATCTTCCCCATATTTCCCATTCAAAATTTAAAGTTCAAATGCATCGCAAAAAGCTAACAATTTGTTTCCTTCTGAATGTATAATCTTATCTTTGCTTCTCCTACCCTCACCTCGTGTTTCATTATCATCTGATTTTATAGTGATATTTTCCTCCCCAATCCTACAGTTAAAGTCCCCTAAATTATTATTCCCGCTTCCGGAAACCTATATTTTATTTCTGCCAACGAGTCAGACAATTCAACGAAAAAAATTGGATTGGCATACCTGGAATTTAGTGGTTGGCGGTAAATAGATAACAGACACATTTCTGCTCTTCCTGTATGGTAATATATACAAATTGTCTCTTTTAAAGCAATATTTACCTTTTTAATATATGGGTCTAAATTAGCTTTATATAAAATGGCAACCTCGCCTGGATATCTACCTCTCTTCCCTCCAGTTTCATTACCCTTAAAATAACCTTTCATATTACATATATTTGCGCATTCATTAGCTTTTAACCATGTTTTTCTAGAGCTAATATATCAAAAGTCTCAATAAACTCTACACATCTGTCCATTGAAAGTTTTTGTTTTAACCCTTCGATATTCCATGAACCGACTGTCAACAAACCCTATTGTGTTCCCTTATCATTAGTCTTACCTGTATTTTTCGAACTTCCCCCTCTCAATAGTCCCTTTTCTGCGGGTAAATTCAGCAGTCTTAGTGATTTTCTTGTTTGAGGTCTTGTGTCCCCGGTCGTTCACCTCTTAGAGGTGGGGTATTCTTTTTGCGTTCGGCTGTTTTCTGCTGAATGTTTATTGGATTCCTCGGAGTTAGTATCATAGTGCTCCCTCTCTCTTTCTCTCGTGTAGAATTTTCTCCCTCCTCTGCTGTAAGGAGACCACCTGCTGTTGAAGCGTCCCCTGTAGGTTTTGGGGACTCGCTGTCTATGACCTCTTCAAATTCATTTTCAGAGTTGTCCATATTTTGTAGTTGTTCCCTGCTCCAGATTCGTCCATTTATAATCAATTTATTAAATTGCAGGATTGCATGGCAGCCCTGCCTCCTCGCCTCGAGCATGTGTCGCTTAAGAAAGTCCCTTTCGCGACGCACCTTCTCACTAAAGTCTTCGGCAATATTGATACCGGTCCCTTTAAGATATTTACTGTCTCTAAGGATCCAACATTTTATTTTGTAGTGTGTTAATTTGCATACAATCGGTCTCTTTCCACTATTCCAACGACCTACTCTGTGCGCTCTTTCAATATCACTGTCCACCAAATGAATCCCGACTTGCGCCACTACTCTTTTAACTATATATTCAGTTTCCTCCCAGCTCTCCCTGTCTTCTTCATGCACTCCATATATCACAATATTATTACGGCGACTCTGGTTTTCGAGATAGTCTAATTTAGATTCCAGCCATTTCAATCAGTCCTCCATCCGATGCATGTTCGTCTCAATATCACGAATTTTTTCACCCTCGTTGCACTTTTCAAACCCCTCTTTCACTTCAGTTGACAATGTTTCAATCAGCTTTCTAACTTCTTCCATAATGCTTTGTCCCCTGCACACTTCAACCACTCTAACAAAAACACGTCCGCTCTTCTCGACGGCCTCCTTGGAAAAAGAAAAAAACTTGTTAATCTAAATCATCCAGGGACCACTTAAACACACAAAAAACATTTCATCAAAATCGGTCCAGTCATTTAGGCAGTTTCTATTTCGGATTTCAGGAAACCTCCGCTACTAAATGTCTGATTTCGCTATTTTTTTTACACTACCTGCCTCGGTTTATTTTAATAGGATGTACTCGGTTTCGGTTTGAAACATCGAAATATGTGACCGGTAGAGCGATTTTTAAATTTTCAGTACCGGTGAACTCCTTCACCTAGTGGTTTTAGAGGGGCCGCTTGTAAATCTAAACCATCGAGGGACCCAGTCAGACACACACACAAAAATTAATCAGAATTGGTCCAGTCGTTTAGGAGGAGTTCAGTGACAAACACACGTACAGAAGAATTTATATATATATATATATATATATATATATATATATATATGATAAGATAAGAAAAAAACATATATATATATATATATATATATATATATATTTGCTTACTTGTCAGCTACTAGGTGGCAGTGAAGATCGAGTTCTCGCGACATCTAGTAATAATGGAGAATATAAGAAAAATAAGTGTTTGAATTGGATTCGCCTGGTGGTGTAATGGATAACACGCTGGGGTACCGACGCAGAGTTCCGGATTCGAATCCCGTCCAGGCATTTATTTTTCTTATCATGTCATATATAAATATCCAACCATAGTAATTCTGTCCGAAGGCAGGTCCTTTACTGCAATCATAGCGTTTTCATGCTATGCTTGCAGCTTTACTAGGGAATTGTAGGTGTGGTAACTTCCCGTTGCTTTCCACACCGGTGAAGGATGATGATGATGATGATAATGATAAAGATGATGATGGTGGCCATAATATTTTTGGGACCGTTTGGTCCCTGACATTTGTCTTACAAGTGAGGAAAAACCCCGATAAAAACCTCGCCCAGAAAAACTACCCCGACCGGGGATCGAACCCGGGCCCGCTGCGTGACAAGGCAGCACGCTACCTCGAGACCACAGCGGTGGGCAATATATATATATATATATATATATATAGATGTGTGTACTCGTAAGATACTAACAGATCTAACAGTTATTTCTTTTATATCCCAGGACTACAGACAACGGAAAACACGTGGCCACCGTTTGAGTTTGTGTAGACAAGGGAACATATGTCAAGATGAGGTGAACTATCATCCAGACATGAATGAGGTGATACATGGTCAGCATGACGGTACTCTCCCCCCAATTTGCTGGTTTCACATCCATAATGTTCAATCTCAGATGTACATGATCTTCCAGCCAGCATAGAGATGACATGTCGTTAGCATGTCGGGTCTCTCAGCCGTAATGGCTAGATTTCTGCTGTTTGTTACTTACAGTAACTATTCACTCGCACTATCGGACCTTCAGGTTCAATAGCCTCGCAGACACAAGCTCTCTATATATCCCTATCCTGCGCTAATGTTTTCCAATCATCCCCTGTATAACTACTTCCCTCAAATCATGGTTAATATTGTTCTCCCATCTCATTCTTGGCCTGCATATTAGACGCTTTCCCTCTGATTTTCCTACTATTTGTTTCCATGCCCCTCTTCCATTCCCAATTCGCAGCACATGTTCTGCCCATTGCAGTCTACGAGACTTAACTATTCTTATTATATTTGGTTTCGTATCTCACTGCTAGGTTGTCTTCTCCATTCGCTGGTCTGTTCATCTCTCTTTGGTCCAAAAATTGTCATAAGAACTTTATTCTCAAATACTCGTAGGTTTAATATTTTCTTCTCCCTTAAACTAAGAGTCCATATTTCACATTCATATATGGTTTTTTCTTTTATATCCCAGGACTACAGACAGCAGTTTTATATATTTTCAGTTTAATGTTTTTTTTTATCAAAACAGATGCTTCATTAGTAAGTATGTGTTAAATTCATGGTAAAGAAAAAAAATGTTCGATGCCACCTGTTTGTCATTCGGCATTTCAGGTGTTCTCTCCTGACATTGGCGTATTGTAACCAACTTCTGAGGTTGGGGCGCCTTGATGACGGGGTTACACTGCCCAATGATATGATAGGTGATGACGATGGGTAATGATGCGCCAGGAGAGGCCTTAAACTAAACTTAATCTAATGAGGTGAATATGATATTGATGATTATGATGGCCAGATGATGTTCGGGGACCGTTTGGGCCTTAAAGTACCCTGACATTTGTCTTACAGGTGAGGAAAAACCCCAAAAAAACCTTCCGAGCGAGGATCGACCCCGGGTCCGCTGCGTGACAAGGCAGCACGCTACCACGAGACCACAGCGGTGGACGGAAAGAAAAATATTAAGAAAGATATACGGAGCCGTACAGGAACAAAATTTATGGAGAATTAGAATTGAAAGAATTATATAGGGATTTAGATCTGGTAGGAGATATTAGAATACAGAGACTGGAATGGACAGGACATGTGTTGCAGATGGAGCAAGAAAGAGCTGCAAGAAATATTTTAGAAGGGAAACCGGATGGAAGAAAAAGGTTTGGTTGGAAGATAGAAACTAAGATGGTTATATTAGGTTGATGAAGACTTAAGACAACTGATGGTGAAAAGATGGAGGTAGAAAGCTAGTAATCGATAAGAATGGGCAGTTGTAATGAAGGAGGCCAAGTTTCTTAGAGGGCCGTAGAGCAAAAGGAAAATGAAGAAGAAGAAGCTTTATTACAAACCTCATGGCCAAAGAAATGTAGGAAGACCAAAACGACGTTGGAAGGACGAGCTGCATATATTGTGCATCGGGGAGCTGAACGGGCCAACAGGCCCATACCTTGACAGTAGCCTCTGCCCGCTCCTGGAATCTCCTTCCTCAAGATATAAGGGGTTGCCGCACACTTGGCACCTTTAAGCCACGCTTATACAGTTACTTGTTGTCTAATAATTATTTTTTCTCTATTTATTTAATTTTATACTATGCCATTAATCTTTTCCTCGTTTTTTATATATCTTGTACATATTATATATTTAATTCGTTAAATTTAGAGTAAATGAAAATACATTATAAATATTAATTGTATTGTATTCATAACTTGTAATTGTTTATATATATATTGTAATTTATATTTAAGACTATTTTTTTTTGTATTTTTTAAACCTGGTTGAGTGGTAGACAAGGCCTTAAGGCCTTAACTCTGCCAGATAAAATAAAGCTATTATTATTATTATTATTATTATTATTATTATTATTATTATATTATTATTATTATTATTATTATTATAACGTCTTTTAAAAGGAATTGGGACAACAAGAGTCCCTGTAATGCGTAATAAATTTAGATATGGGTACTACCCCAAGGGCCTCCGGGCCTGTTATGGGATCACTTTACTTTTTACAATACAATTAATCAATAGACATGGTAGCCGTGTTAGGATATTAAAATCCGAATCCATCTTTATTCTAATCAAATAAATATGGATTTTCATCAAGTAAACACCAAATCAATTGATTAATCAAATCTACTTTATGAACATAGACCTGTTCATTCTTAATAGAATGAAGCTTCGGTCAATGAAACTATTAAATTCATTAGAAATTAAAACACAGAAAACAATTTTTTATCATACGTAATGCCACGAGTGATTTCCAATTTATCTAGATAGTTTGGAAATCAAGAGTGGCATTTCTTAGGACTATTTAGCGAATAAAATTAAGCTGTTTACTCTCACAAATCATTATTTAAATATAGTTATTTTAAAATCTGTATATATTTAATGTAAACGGCGATGTTTGAAAACAAATGAGAAATATTGTTAGTCTTCATTTGTCCATCACTGCTATCAGATCATATTATTTATTGCCTAAGGATCGGAATATTGTAAGAATGCACCCTAGTGGAGAAAATGAAACTCATCATAGGTTATTCATTAATTTCTGATGTCCTATGATGTAAATATGTCAATTATATTTTTCTTGAACGTAAATTCCTCGGAAATAATACGTTTAAGAAAGTGCAAACAGTGTTTTTTGTGGTATAATCAATTGCTACAAATATTTTATATTATATCCCGCAAGCACTATCTGATTACATCCATACTCTATATATGCAATCTGGTAGTCACATGCATACTAAAATTGTTACATCTTAATACATAAATTGTTATAGGCCTATTCAACGTATTTGTTAGGGAGTCAGTCACTGCAAAATAATGATTTTACCTATTCAGAATGTTAAATTGGAGGAGCTTGATTTTAAAGTGATAAAATTAAATTGATAAAATCGAGGTGAAAACGACTGTGATTGGTTGTAAATCAGAATTCATTGAAATGTGATTGGTCATTGACTGTCATTTGGGGCATGAGTTATATAGTCTACAAAAAAAAGTTAGTGTTATTATTATCGTCCCACTATGATGGTTGTACGTTTATATAAAAGCAGGTGCCGCGCGACAATGCTTGACAATGATTGACATGCGGAATTATTATAGTGGCGGTAGTCAGCACCTGTGTATTTAATTATTTGTTTGTAATATTATTGTGTTTTCTTTATGTCATTGTAATGTTATTGTTTTCTTTTTTATTTTTATTTATACTATTACTACCAATTATTACATTATTGTAACGGACTGTCAACAGCACGTACGGCTTATTGCCCGTGCGACCCTTATTTGTAAATATGTAATATTGTAAATATCTTACTAAAAATAGAGGAATTAAACTCAACAATAGAGAAATACAGAACAAACTGGAAAGAACACTTGGCAAGGATGACTGAGAATAGAATACCAAAAGCAGCATACAACTATTCACCACGAGGAAGAAGAAGCTTGGGAAGACCAAGGAAAAGATGGAAAGAGCAGCAATTTGGAGCCGGAACAGGCTAGTAAATAAGCCTAAACCGTGAAGAAGAAGAAGAAGAAGAAATATCTTACTTTTTATTAATTAAATAAAAATAAAACGTAGTTTTATTTGATTTTCATATTTATTATATAATTCAGTGACAGCTGTTTCGGTACACTGTACCTTGTGTTAAAATGTCTGAAGAAGCTACAGTGTACCGAAACAGCTGTCACTGAATTATATAATAAATATAAAAATCAAATAAAACTAGGGGACTACGTTTTATTTTTATTTAATTAATGAATATGGATGTTCATCAAGTAAACACCAACTCAATTGATTATCTTACTTTTTGTCTAATAAAGTCCTACTACTACTACTACT
Source organism: Diploptera punctata (assembly GCA_030220185.1). Lineage (NCBI taxonomy): Eukaryota > Metazoa > Arthropoda > Insecta > Blattodea > Blaberidae > Diploptera > Diploptera punctata. The sequence continues at coordinate 9,280 of JASPKZ010004723.1, read as the reverse complement.
ACTACTACTACTACTACTACTACTACTACTACTACTACTGCTCCTACTACTACTACTACTACTACTAATAATAATAATAATAATAATAATAGTAATAATAATAATAATAATCTATCTCTATCTTCGGGTTTTTACAGCTGCTGCCGTCTTCCCGTGCCAAACCTCCAAAGCCTACGGTCTTGGGCATCTTCGATGCTTAGTCCTCTAGCTTGCATTACTGAATAATAATAATAATATTAATAATAATAATAATAATAATAATAATAATAATAATCCAGCCACCAGGCAAGAGATCTTTGGGCAGACCCTTCAAACGTTGGATTGAGACCGTAACAGACCACTAGGTCTATCACATGAAAGGAAGAAGAAGAAGAAGAAGAGAAGAAGATAATAATAATAATTATTTGTAACATCCGCGGATAGCAAAGCAAGCTGCTGGACAACCATCATAGTGAGGCTAAAATATTTTTAGTTGAGTTCACAGTGAAATTTTTAAGCAACTCTGACAATTTTTGAAACGTGCAAAGGATTACAATCTTATATTTACCTTAGCAAATCCAATTTAACAAAACCTTTGAATGTTGTATGAAATTTACATCCGTTTTATATCCTCTGTTCTCTTATTTGCTTAACAAAGTTGGAATGCATACTAACTTGTGAACCACTTGCAATGAAACTCCTCGACTTTCCCTGCAAGTTACTTAACGATCTGCCCTTCTCGTATATTCTATAATGGTTCAAACCACTTTCGATATTTTGCCAAAGTTCCATAATATAAGAAATCTGGATTTATATATCTCACACTTGATGTTTAAGAAATGATATACAATATTAGAATAAAACGACCAGCCTCATGGGCTAGTGGTCAGCATTTCTGACTACAGTTCATGAGGTCCCGGGTTCGATTCCCGGTCAATCCATAGGAATTTTTCCTTAAAGGGAATTATTCCTGTGGTTGCCCATGATCTGGAGTTTAGGTTAAGAACTCTTCTAGCGCTTCATTATCATTTATAATTCATCATATCATCGGCGTAACGTAACTCCGCCTTCTAGGCGCCCCAACTTCAGAAGTGGGTTACAATTAAACCAATGCCAGGATAGAATACCAGAAATGTCGAAATGACAACCTGGAGTATTGATAAAAAAATTAAAATTAATTCTTTGTATGCGGATAAAAAAAGAAAGGCTGGGTTAAGGAAAGAGTGGAGAATGCTGAGTTTGCAGTGAAAGACCTGCTCTTGGGCACAAACACTTTGTATGTATGATGTTAATATAAGAATTGAGTCTGATATGTTAGGTTTAGTTTGGTTTATATCGCCTTAATTGAATTATGTTATGCATCAACCGGATAAGCGCCTTGTTTAATGAAATTGATATTTTGATGACATGTTGCACTGATTCATGAAGTACGTGTACGCACACTTTTAGCTGCCACATCTTTAAATATAGCCTTATTATTTTTTTAAAATGTAAACGCCATCAGTCCTATCAGAGATTCTATGTTTTGCAACACACGTCTATGAAATCAGGTCTTCATAAATGATAATCTAAAGTTTGCATCATGGAGCTAAGCGCCAAATGTTCCTGCTCTTAGATTGTTGATGCATAACTGTCTTATAAGTATTGACTTATCTGTTACTACTGAAGAGACATTTCAAGAATGAATTACTATTTAGAAGTAATTCTATATTAGGATAAACTTATACCTGTAATATCATTTTATAATATGTTTAATTACTCAAACAACTATTAAGATATCAACCTGCAGGGAAAAGACGACCAGCACGTCCACTCAAAAGACTTTTGGATGGTGTTTCTGTTGAGGCCGAAACAGGTCAACAAATGACCTAAATTCATGAATGTACCATGATGAATATGTTTTAATTTCACAGTCCTTGTTGTGTTGCTGTTAGATCCAACAGGTGACGTTTTTATTTTTTAAGGCATGTTTTTACCTGTCATACGTTTGACATTTATGTATTGCGTATATACAAACACGCGAGTATTCGAATGTAACCTCCTGTTAAAATTTTAAAGCACTCAGTGAAGAACTTTCGGAGATTTACAATTTTGAATAGACGAAGATTTTCTATTCTCATCTGTAGGCCTATTCTCGTAGATTTTTTTTGTATGGCAATGGCACAAATTTTAATTGCACTGTCTTCCGTTTGGCAACAATCTCAACCAATTCACTCACCTTAACAATTCGTAGGTGTCGGTACTAGTAGGAAGCCAGTATTATATATATATATATATATATATATATATATATCCCTCCATGGTATCTTTACCTTGTCGTGGTGGAGTGGCTTGCGTGCTTAAATGATCCTGAGAGCTATGCCGGCGGTAGCATTGCTGCCGATAGGGTTACCCATGGCCGGACTGGTCGAAGGTGATAAGCCAGACGAAAAAAGTACCTTGGGCGAAAGAGTGACGATCTTTCACCGTAAAAATACAACCGTCAAGAAATGCGGACATGGGTTCATCTGGGGTAAAATTTTCCGGAGGTCAAATAGTCCCCCATTCGGTTCTCCGGGCGGGGACTACTTCAGGGAACCCATGCCAAAGGCTCAAACACAGGGACATGTTCCTAGGAACATGGAATGTTAGGACTTTATACAATAGTGGGGCACTAGAGATATTAACGCGGGAACTAGATAAATCGCCCTTAGATATAGTCGCTTTACAGGAAATTAGGTGGCCAGGAGAAGGTAGTCAGGAATCAGGAACCTTTGCAATTATTTCTATGGGGGTGCAGAAAGACCTGCATTTGGAACGGGTTTTTTAGTCAGAAGGAGGATCCTATCCGCTATACGAGATATTAAGTTTGTTAATGATAGGATATCATACATAATTCTAAAGGGTAAACGACATGATTTTATAATTGTAAATGTACATGCCCCCACAGAAGATAAAGATGACAAGATCAAGGATGAGTTCTATGAAGAATTAGAATGCTTATTTGATAGCCTTTCACGATATCATATGAAAATTGTCATAGGAGATTTTAATGCAAAAGTGGGGCGGGAAGATATATTCAAACAACAATAGGCAAATTCAGTCTTCATGAAGATAGTAACGACAACGGGGTTAGATTAGTCACATTTGCCACATCGAAGAATCTGATTGTTAAGAGCACAACATTTCAGCATAAGGATATTCATAAATACACCTGGACGTCCCCAGATGGAGAAACTCGGAACCAGATAGATCATGTATTAGTGGATAAACGCTGGCACAGTAGCATCATTGATATTAGATCAGTTAGAGGGATAGACTGCAATTCGGATCATCATCTGGTCAGAGTGAAAATCAGACAACGGCTATCGCTTATGAGAGGAACGAATGCTAAAGATGATTCTGTAAAATATGAATTAAAAAACTTGAAAAATGATGAAATGCGGCAAGAATACCAAATCAAAATTGCTAATAGATTTGAAGTACTGGAATCTTCAGATGACAATGTGGCAAACGAAGAAGAACCTGATATAAATAAAGAATGGGAGGCTATAAGAGATACTATTAAATTGTCAGCATCAGAAAGCATTGGTTGTTTAAAAAAGAGGCAAAACAAGAAATGGTTTGACGAGGATGTGCCGACATTGTAAAGAAAAGAAAGCTAGCAAAAATGAAATTGTTACACGAGCCAAATGAGGTAAATTTAGAGCAATTGGGTAGTATTAGACGGGAAACCACTAAGTTACTAAAGAGTAAAAGAGGGAATATTTGAGAGAGAAGATTAATGATCTTGAGATGAATGCAAAAAATAGGAACATTAGAGAATTATATCAGGGAATTAGTATAGAGAAGAAAGGGTTTCAGGCTAGAACAAACATAATTCGAAATGAAAATGGGGATATGATTGCAGATTCTTGGAGTATACTAAATAGATGGAAGAGTTACTTTAATCAGCCATTAAATGTACATACAGAATAGGACATTGAGGAGGTAAGTTACAGACAGCAGAAATGCTAGTCGCAGAGCCAAGTGCATTAGAGGTTGAAATGGCGATTGAAAAATTGAAGATGTATAAAGCATCAGGTTCAGATGAGATCCCAGCAGAACTCATAAAATCAGGAGGAGAAAAATTGATAGACAAAATACGCTGGTTGCTTAGTATGATTTGGGAAAAAGAAGCTCTTCCAGATGAATGGAAGGAATCAATTATCGTACCAATTTATAAGAAAGGAGATAAAACTGATTGCAACAACTACAGGGGCATCTCATTACTTTCAACTTCATACAAAATTCTTACAAATATATTAGTAACAGACTTACTCCCTACATTGATGACATTCTAGGAGATCATCAATGTGCATTTAGAAGAAACAGGTCTACAACAGATCAGATTTTTAGTATAAGACAGATTTTAGAAAAGAAATGGGAATAGAATGGCACTGTACATCAACTATATGTAGACTTCAAAAAAGCATATGATTCAATTAAGAGGGAGAAGTTATATAGTATCCTGCTGGAGTTCGGAATTCCTAAAAAGTTAGTTAGACTTATACGAATGTGTCTAAATGGCTCAAATAGTAGGGTACGTGTAGGCAAACAGTTTTCAGACACTTTTGAAATCCAGAATGGGTTGAAGCAAGGAGATGCACTATCTCCTCTACTATTTAATTTTGTACTAGAGCATGCCATTAAATCTTTAGAGAATGAGGAAGGCTTACAACTGAATGGTATTAATAAGCTGTTAGTTTATGCTGATGATGTAGTACTATTGGCCGATAGCGAGGAGATACTAAAGGCCAACACGCACAGACTATTGAGTAACACTAAGAAATTAGGACTGGAAGTAAATATCAGTAAAACTAAATATATGGTCACAGGTAGAAATTCAGTGTATAATGGAAATGGACAGCTAATGACAAATGAGGGAAATTTTGAGGAAGTGGCTGAATTCAAATACCTAGGAACAATAATCACAAATAGGAATGAGACGCACAAAGAAATTAAACATAGGCTCAATTCTGGAAATGCATGCTATTATGCATTGCAGAGACTTTTGATGTCCCAACTCCTTTCAAAAACGTTAAGCTGAAATATATAAAACTATTATTCTACCAGTTATATTATATGGGTGCGAAACATGGACTCTTACTTTAAGGGAGGAAAGGAGATTACGAGTATTTGAGAATAAAAGTTCTTAGGAAAATTTTTGGACCAAAGAGAGATGAACAGACAGGTGAATGGAGAAGACTACATAACAATGAACTACATGGTCTTTATAGGAAGCCAGATATAATAAGAACAGTTAAGTCTCGTAGACTGCGATGGGCAGGACATGTTGCTCGTATGGGGAATGAAAGACGTGCATGGAAGCTTCTTGTAGGAAAGCCAGAGGGAAAACGCCCAGTTGGTAGACCAAGAATGAGGTGGGAGAACAACATTAACTTTGATTTGAGGGAAGTAGATTATACAGGGAATGATTGGAAAGCATTAGCTCAGGATAGGGATGTATGGAGAGCTTATGTCCGCGCGGCCATGAACCTACGGGTTCGATAGTGCCAGTGAGTAAGTAAGTATATATATATATTCTTCTGTACGTGTGTTTGTCACTGAACTCCTCCTAAACGACTGGATCGATTTCGATTATTTTTTATGTATGTCTGATTGAGTCCCTCGATGGTTTAGACTTACAATTGGAGCCTCTAAAATCATTAGGTGTAGGAGTTCACCTAACACGAAAATTTAAAAATCACTCTAGCGGTCACATTTTTCGATGTTTCACAACTAAACTCAGTATATGGTATTAAAACAAACCGATGTAGGTATTATCCAAATATGAGCGAAATCCGACTAGCTATTAGACGTGAATATTTACTTGAAACCTAAATTAAAAACTTCCTAAATGACTGGACCGATTTTGATGAAATTTTTGTGTGTGTTTGAGTGGGTTCCTAGATGGTTTAGATTCACAATTTGAGCCAGTAGGTGGCACTACGATCGGGTTAAAGGATATTTTATGCCAGATGTATGGACATCTGCATTATCTACATATTCCGCGCGATTACAATGTGACGTCATAATGCACGCTTCCTGAGCCACAACAGATGGCAATAAGGAATTTTCTTTGGGAACTTATTAAGTAGTGAATTTGATGGTAAAATAGTAACTTATATTTTTATCGTCCGGCCATGACACGAGAATTGAACTTTCGGGCAGGACAACGTCTGACGGTTATTAGCTACCACTATATAAAAACACGCGTGCATTCGAATGCAAAGTTGCATCAACATTTCAAATCAATCAGTGAAGAACTATTGCAAATTTAAAATTTTGAACAAACGAACATTTTAAATGTTATTTATATAGATTTTTATTTTTGTAGGGCAGTTGTACAAATTGTCATTGTCAGTGCTTCCTGCGATGTCTTCCGTTTGGCAACAATCTTAACCAATTAATTAATCTTAACACTTCATAGATGTCGGTGCAAATTGTAAGCCAACATTATTGTGTATGTTTTTTTAAAGAGGTTGTTGAAAAGATGGAATTTTTTGAACGTTAAATTATTTTGTAGTAATGTCATTGATGTGGAAACATGAAGTACAGGGTGTGAGGTTTATTTAACATGGAATGAGTACATTTGTGGTAGCTGAAGGGATGCACTTAAGTACCAAAGACAGGGTTGTGTCAAGCCCAGTAACGAGCACAAAGAGGACGTCAGTTACAACAGTTACCCTCAGAACTACTTCAAATGAATACATTCACAACACAAAGCTTTTCTTTGTGACACAAGGAACAGCTCTTGTCTCATCGTTCCCGATTCAACCTTTCTCTTGCTTTATTTTATACAACCATCATTCTGTAGCTCTAGAGACCAAAGAAACTATATTTATATTTTATTATTACCATTATTATTATTATTATTATTATTATTATTATTATTATTATTATTATTATTATTATTATGTATATTATTTATATTAATATATTGTTGTTTTCTATCACTGATTTTGTTGGAAATATATGTACATGAAATTTTGAAGAAGTGGAGGAGAAAATGTTCAAGCATGGGAATTCATATTTCAAACTAATAAAACTTTATACAACTTACATTTTGCAGATGATCAGTCATTAATTGCACAAGATTATGAAGATTTAGAATATATGACTATAAAATTAATAATAAGAGAATATAATAAATGGGGATTATTTTTTAACATAAAAAAAAACAAAATATTTATCAATTGGTGAAACTGATCAATATTTAATTCTGGTGATTGTAGAAAAAATTAAATCTTGTAGTGAGATCACATATTTAGGAATTAAAATAAATAAAAATGGAATTAAGAAGAGGAAATAAGAAGTAGAAATAACAAAGGAATTTATGCATTTGCTTGCATCAATGGAATATTGTAGGATAAAAATATAAGTAATAAAATAATTAAGTTATTTGGTCTGCATATTCTTACCTCTTATGGTTGTTTTTGTTGAATATATGTTTCTTCAGCTGAAGATAGGGCTAACAACCTTGAAACATATGTTCAACAAAAACAACCATAATAAGAATATACAGACCAACTAACTTAATTATTAAGTAAACCTTTTAATGTTACTTCCTATTACATTTTTAAAATTAAAATAAAATCAATATATTTCATGCAATTCTTAAAAGCATCTTTATTTACGGAGCAGAACTTGGACCATTAAAAATAAAAACACTTTTTTTGGCAACTGAAATGGATTGAATTTTCAGAAGAGAAAAAAATAGAAATGTAATTATAAGGGAGAAATGAAGATTGAAGACATTATTTTAATTTATATTAAAACTGAGCAATTAAAATGGTACAGACATGAAAGAGGATTGACTACAAAAATGTATTTTGGAATGGAAACCTAAGGGAAGACGAGGCAAAGGAAGATCTACAACTTCCTGGAGTCAGGGAATATATTTATACATGAAGGAGAAACATCTACAACCAGGAGATTGGATGGACCGAGAAAATAGGCTATTAGGAATCGGACAATGTCAAAGACATTAAATAACCGATATATATTTATATATATATAATAAAATAAGTTAAAATATACCCCTTCTTAGATAAGATCCGTCGTCCTCAACTTATAAAATTTGTATTCTTTATACCTGTAAGCTTTTCAGAACATCCGTTCCATCATCAGCAGGTCTTTGTTCGCTACAATATCTAGTATGATGGTAGATGCTGCTGGTCGTAACGTGGTGTTGTCGTGACTCCACGTTACGACCAGCAGCATATACCATCATACTAGATACTGTAGCGAACAAAGACCTGCTGATGATGAAACGGATGTTCTGAAAAGCTTACAGGCATAAAGAATACAAATTTTATAAGTTGAGGACGACAGATCTTATCTAAGAAGGTATATTTTAAGTTATTTTGTTTTATGACTCTCTACCTCAACGGTTTTAATAATGAATGTTATTAGTATTGAATATATATGTGTATATATATATATATATATATATAAATTACTAGTACTATTATTATTATGTTAAATGTTTGGCCACGTAACGGGGATGTCAAATAACAGGTCATCTAAGAAGATACTAAATTTTAAAGCGGAGGCAACAGAAGAGAAGGAAGGCCCAAATAACAGAGGATTCAAGGAGTGCATAGGAGTATGGTGTCGAGTGGATTATCAGAAAGTTATGAAGATAAGAGATGTACAGTATGGAGGAGTAAAATTTACAATGGGTTGTAGGAAATCTACTGTATTGTAGAGAAATTGCAAATAAAAATAATAATAATAATAATTATTATTATTATTATTAGTATTATTATTATTATTATTATTATTATTTTAGTGGAGTGAAGGGATTTTCCATCGATCTTCTGCCGCTCACAGAATGCTTCAGACATTCATATTGAGAAATACCTTCCTCTACCTGGTGTTCCGCCTTTAGCGATATATTTATTGCTTCTTCTATAAAAATTGTATAGGCCTGATATACATTATTCCATAGTCCTTTATGAAAAAGCATGTTCATTGTATTGGGTACTTTTTTGAATGATCACACAGTGTGCGTCTGTGTGTGAGTGTTGACGTGCTATTTTATTTTATATTAATTGGTTTAATAAACAGTATTCTCCGTAATAACATTTACAGTAAAACTTGCTCAAAGCGGAATCGCATGGGACCAATTTTTCCCACATTAAAAAATATTCCGCATTATAAAACAACTAAAACTTATTAATAATCTTAGATTATATAGTACCGTATATGTCTTTTTATGTACCTTGAATTAATTGTAGTTCCGCTGCCTTTGAAAAATGAAGTATAGTATGTATGA